>JALPQI010002512.1:0-98681 GCA_025490895.1 Thaumatotibia leucotreta
ACCCCAGCATCTAAAAAACCGACATCCGCGTAGGGCCCAAGGCACGACGAACGAGCCCACACGGTACAACCGTCCCTCTTAACTGATTTAATAATCGAACCGGAGGGCCCAACGTGCAACGATTCGCTTCGAACTCCAACGAAGACTTAAAGTTCGCGAGGCGGAAGGCCGAGCCACCAAAGCCCAGCACTACCATGTCAGCCGACGGAATAGTGTAACGTTAAAATGGATGTGCGACAATCGTTTCGACCACCTGCAAAGGACGTACTCCGCGTAGGGACGAAGGCCCGAATCGTTCCTCAGAGAAGCGCTGGTTTGCGAGGCCAAAAGCCGAGCCCCTGGCCTGGACCACCAGCGCCAGTGGCACAGACTTTAACTTAGAGGGCCCAAGTGTCACTAGGAACAAATTCAAAGTACGGCCGAAGAAGGGCCGAAGGCCTGGAGCGTAACTATCGAGGTGCTTCAAGCGCGAGCCCGATGGTCGGAGGCCCGATGAGCGAGCCCAAGTGGTACAACCGTCCTTCTTAACTGCCTTAACAATCGAAGCCAGAGCCCAGCGCTACCACAATACGTGATGGAATAGTGTAACATGAAAACGAATCGGAAATCCGTAGATCCGACGATCGTTTCCATAACCTGCGAAGGCTGTAAACCCAGCTCCGCGTAGGGCCGAAGGCCCGAAGTGTCCCCTAAAAGGGCACCAGCTTGCAAGGCCGAAGGCCAAGCTACCAGAGCCCAGCACTCCTTCGCTATTCAATGGAAAAGTGTAGCATTAAAACCAATCTCAGGGCCGCAGGCCCGAAAAATCGTTTCGAGAAAATGCGGAGGCTGAAAGCCGTGATCCGCGTAGGGCCAAAGGCCTGGAGCGAGGCCACCGAGCGCGCTTGCCTGCGAGCTGCGTGAGACTCAAGTTTCCAGGCAAACCTACCTTCATTCATACCAACTCCCCTGCGCAAATGTAAAGGCCAAACCCGACCCTGATCTGACCAAAAGCCAACGACAGAACGGTCAAAACCTTGCCCCCCCTTTAGTGTTCCTCTCCAGCACCATATTATGTCTGACTAAGCTCGTTTTCTAGTGACGTTGTTGTACCCTATCATGTCCCTAATTACTAATTTGACATTTAACAAAAATTGTTAGGCTCATATTTTGGATGAAAAAACCGACCTACATTAAATGTCTCGTACACGATACGAGACATTTAATGATTAAGATATTGCAAGTTTTAAATTTTATGCACATGTTACAACACGTATAGCAATTTTGTTTGGCCACAATTGCTGTTGTGATTGTATTTTAGGGACATTGCTCTGATATGCGAATCATATTGTACGTTCTTTTTTTGATATTGTATTCTGGCAATTCTCCGCAACGCTGGCCCAATACTTGTTGGGAACTTCTCATACCAAGTTCCCTCACGATGACTTCCTTCACCGTAAAACACGGTGTATACAGTACTGGACAAAATGTTAAGTTCGCACGACGATTTTGATACGAATTCGGCTGTGTGGGCTATCATTTTTCTAGCATTTAAGTCGACACTTGTTTCCAACTAATATAATTATGACCGATTGAGCTATTTCTTATTAATTAACCGTTACTTTCGAACAGTTCGGACAACTGAGACAGCTGTGGCAGCTTTTGGTAGTCATGTCATCATCAAAATAGGTGAAATTGTCACTTCAATTGCCTATGAATTATTATCGGTTCCAATGTTTAAAATTGTTCAGATTCTATGGGAAATTAATATTAACTAGCTCTTGTAATTTTACTGTTAACACTGAAAAAAAGATATCGCCCGAGAGTCTATTTTGTATCGAAATCAATTGTGACTGGTACTGTTTATCATACGATATATCGTATACAAGTTTTATTTGAAAAATTCATCGGTTACGAGCCGGGGATTGAACCCACGACCGCTGCGTAGCAGCCGTGCATTTTACCCCTTGACCACAAGCGCGTATATACAATGTATCTGTTTCATACACACTTAGCGGTCAAGAAGATGTGTCAACTGTGACAGTCCTGTCACGGCTTAGGCATTGAAGAAAAACTTCAATAGTGCGATGTAGAACATTTCGAGTTTTCTCTTCAAACATATAACTTGTATATATATTTACAATCTGCATACAAAATGCTTTAATTTGATACCCAAATCATAGCATTTAGATGACATATTATTCTTTGCGCTTTAATTGTATTTTAATGAATCTGGCTGTTCTAGAATAAGTAACAAACCTATAAGTTATATACATATTAGTAATCGCTGTTTGAAGCTCTTCATTTTGATACCAAACTCGATAGGTTTCTCTCATATTTATTTTTTTTGGTTAGACAATATTGAATTTTTAGGCCGCCATATTATCTTTAACGTGACGTCACATATCCTATGTTACCCGCGACGTAACGAGGATTCAATTGATACCTTACACTATTAAAAACGGTTAAGTGGTCGCGAAGATTTGCGCGTTTAAAGAAAATATGAAACATACATAGAGGCTGAACACATATACTCTCCTTTTGGCAGTCGTGTAAAAAGGAGTCCAATTCGTCTCGCCGACGTGGTCTACCAGGTCCCCGTTTTGTGCTGGGCTGCCACTCCGTGGCTATCTTGGCCCACAGCTCATTCGGCAATTAATGAATTAAATACTTAAGCAATACAATTTCCTCTAGGCATATTATTTAGTATTCGCAGGGCCACTGTACTAAATAACTGTATAGCAATCAGCTGACATAATGGTGATACTGATACATCTACCCTCTTAAACTAGCAACATATCTCCACACGGCTGCTAAGCTATTCCAGCTCTTATGTCACAACCATTAAGCAGCAAGATCGCGTGCAAAATGTTGGAGTTACGCTGTTTAGTATTAAGGAGGTTGTTGGTCGTCCATCATGCCTGAATTCTCTGTAAGCGGGTATTGGTTTTATTTGCGGATAGCTTAGTTCGTGACATAATGTGATATGGCGTGATATAATAGTATTTTATGTAAAGCAGTGATGTATTGTGGGCTCTTAAATTCTAGGGTTACGGTGCAGGGTCGCGTTTTATAAAGTTGCATTTTATAATTTCGCTGTTTGCCTCTCTAACGCACGCACGTATTGGCTAGAAAGAGAGGCAAAAAGTAAATTTGTAAATTATAATTTTATAAACGCGACCTCGGTGACCTACCGCGAACTACGAAGCTCCCGAATTTCAGGAATTTGTCTCTGCCACACCAACGAAGGCGTCGTTAGAGTGACAGAGACAAATCCCGAAAGTTGCAAACTTCGGAGTTCGCGGGAGGGCCGCAGAACTAGACGTAGTAGTCGAGTTTTGTAATAATTCACCCGAGACTTAAATAATCAGTTAAAATGACTACTATGAGCTATAAATGTCGCGGAGACTCTTTTGTTCACACCTTATTATTGTTCGGTTGTTTTATAGCCGATAGCTCATATACTCGCTCGCGGTAGGGGACTAGTGCCTAAATAACAAATAATATTCGAACCCACGACCTCCGGTTGGCACTCCAACCGCTCGACCACTTCCGGAGTCTAACTTTATTTCATTCATGTTATCTCAAACTCGTGCTAAAAATATTGTTTTAGTAGAGAGAAGCAAAGTAATGAAGAGTGCTAAGTATTCTTTGTTAGGGTTCCGTATCCAAAGGATAACAATTGGACTACAAAGACAAGATAGCCAGTCTGACCATATTCTGTTACTGTCTTGTAGATTTGTGAAGTCTTCTTTTTCTCGTACCGCGTGGTGATGGCAGTAAGAATACATTTCTCACCACCTCAAGTCGCAGGTGACGTAAGAATCGGCTAAGAGGTTGAAGTGTCGCTGACCATTTATTAGATGGGCAGCAGCTAAGGCAGCAGCGATAGTGGACACAATACTGCGATCGCCAACCCGCTTACTTAGCGGATTAATTTATAGGCATTTAACTAAGCTCCTAATGCGTCAATACGCATAGGCTTAAGGTGCGGTCAAACCGAAAGAGCATTCGCTATTCTAACCCCCCACTCTACGAAATTCGATCGTTACACAAAACGTGATTGGTTGATTTCGTAGAATGGGGGATAGAACAGCGAATGCTCTTTTGGTTTGAACGCACCTTAAGGAGAGGCCATTGTCCAGTAGTGATAAAGGCTGATGTGTGAAGGTTTCGTTTTACCTTATTTTTCGACTATCTTGATTTTTGCTTTTCTTCTTGCCACCTACAATTCTTCACCGCTAATGTCCCGTGGGCGACGGAAACCACCAGATAAGCCATCTTCCAGCGCTTTAAAAACATCCCGCATCTAATATTTCATCTAAATCACCTGAAAAACAATATGGCCGACAGTTTATAATTACGAATGGGCTAATCTTAATGCAAATCGAGATCATAGTGCAGTAAATAATGTTTATGAAGAGGATATAAATCTAGTTTTAATGGGTTCTGCGGACTGGGATAAATAGAATTAGGTCTGCGGTTGAGCAATCGAATTACTAAGATATAATTGGCTAGTAAAAGGAGTAGTGTAGATTTTTTCAGTGGTCTAATTTTTGCGGTCAAATTAGCAATGTACAAGATGGAGAATATTCTAAAATTCCGTAGAATTACCGGAAATTTTCATGAGAAAATTCTCATGCAAGTTATCACTGATTCTTCAGATTTGAGATTATTGCGGCATGTTCTGAGCAGTTGCAAGAAATTGGCTCTAAAGGCTAGGCAACAAATGAGGAAAGTTTTCATGGGGTTTTCGGGATTCAGAATAAGTAGGTCCCCCCCCCCCCTACGAGACGAGGTTTTTGGGAAGTTTCATAAGGGTCATTTTTAGGGTTCCGTAGCCAAAATGGCAAAAACGGAACCCTTATAGATTCGTCATGTCCGTCTGTCCGTCTGTCAAAGCCGATTTACTCGGAAACTATAAATGCTACAGTAATAAAATTTGGTAAGAATGTGTTGTATGAACCGCTACAAAATTATGATACTATATTGTAAAAAAAATAATTGGGATTGGGGCCCTCCATACATGTAACTGAGGGATAGATTTTTTTTTTAGATGTACATAAGCGTGTGGGGTATCAATAGAAAGGTCTTTAAAAATGATATTAAAGTTTAAATGTCACATTTTTATTTAAGCGAACCGTTTTCGAAATATCAGCTCTCAAAGTCAGAAAAATGTGTCCCCCCCTCTATTCTTACAAAACTACGTGGTATAAAATAAAAATATATATATATGTTATGCATCTTAATAAACTCTATCAACGATTTTTGGTTTGATTAAATTATCTCTTATAGTTTTTGAGGTAGGTTGATTTAACTGTATTTTTTTAAATTATACGGAATCCATCGCACGCGAGTCAAACTCGCACTTGGCCGGTTTTTTAAATAACGTACCAACTACGTGTTAGGTACTATAACTATTGTTTGTGAACTTGACTTATTAAAACAAATCTCCTAAGGACCTTATGTATTGTGGTTTTCAAAACCTCACTGGCAACGGAAATGCACTTATTTTATGGCTGTATAATAGGCCCCCAGCTTCCCCTAGGAACTAAGTACCTAAACCCACTAGAAATACACTCTATGACACTCGCGTCACCTGAACGTGGCATACTAAATAAAACACCAAACTGCAACGGCTCACTACGGATTTGCAATTCAAATTCCATCAGTGGACCTACCTTCAAAATAGAAAATGTGCTCTTTCACTCCTTGGTTCGACACTGATGAGTGAGTGGGATGGAATGTAAAGTTTAGAATTTCGTTTACCGAGGTAGTTGGGATTCAGTTAACACTACCAAATCTTTTTCCCCTCACTAGCTCGTAAAGCGCTCGTTTATCCTTTAATACGAGCGGGTAAAAACGCTTTTTATACACTTGTGAATAAAGTAATTTGACATTTCTCTAATTCCTATAGCCCCCTACTGCCTAGTATAAGTGGATCTGTATGGCCGTAGTAAACATGCGCAATCGGAGCTCACATGTTAAATTGGTCGTTTCTCATGTGACTTTGTAAGCCATTGGCAATATTTAATTTCCATAAGTAACTCTATTCTACGATACGTTTCGACATTGAGTTTCAAATAGTTTCTTTAAGTTAATTTACATTTGGATGAGATTTGTAATCATATTTCCTCGCGATAGTGAGGGGAAAAAAGTTGTATTACACTTGGCGGCAAAGTTTGTTCAACTCTCGTGCCTTGAGACCTTCGCAATGCTCAAGATTCCAGTTTTTGAACCACTCGCTACGCTCGTGGCTCAATTTTGGAATCTTTCGCTAGCTCAGGTCTCAATATTAGCACGACAGTTAAACAACAACTTTGCCCCCTTGTATAATAAATAACTATTTACCACAGCGGTGTGCGTTAGGATAGTAGGCGTAGGAACTTTGTAAATTACTGTTTGTTTAAAGTTTTGAAATTGGTTTAACGTCCTTGTGAATGATTTATTATTATAGATAACGTTCAATTGTTGATACCCTATCAACATATTGGTGTTTGTTAGAAAGGGAATAAAAGCACAGGAATATTGAAACTTAATTTTAGTTTTTTGCTGCCACGTGGTTTGCGAATGTAGATAACTAAGTTAAAATTCGAGAATCAGTTGGAGGAAAAAGGGTAAGATTAAGTTTATGGTAGCCAATCCGATGAACGAATGCCGCGAAGGAAGCCCGGGGTCTACTATAATATCTTGATGCGATTTTGTTTAGGTTCTGCTTGTCAGTTTTAGGCTATTCTATCGAATTGACACATTGCGATTCAGATTAGATCCTAAACTGAATCGCATTAGTAAATCAGGGGGGCTACCACGATCTACTAAATGCCTTAGTGAATGCTACAATTCCTACTTATTTAGGTCACAAGGAAGCGAGACAAAACGAGTCAGTAAGTTTCTATATTTGCATGGATTAGATTCCTGTGTACTCCGGAGAATAATTTATGAAAATTATTTTTTATCCTTCTTGCTGAAGACCAATATGTTAGTATAATACATAAAATGAAAGTTACGTAATCTATAACGGTTGCTCACACGGTTAACTCATGGCAGTGACGTCTTCGGTATATTTCATAATTTTCTGAATAAAATCAGGCTACAAAAACTCTGTTATATTCGTCATTTATGTTTTTTTATAAAGCGTGTATATTTAATATTTGAATATTACCTCAAACCCTAACCAAGTGAATGTTTTAGTAATTTTGCAAGATAATTGTAACTCATTTAATCCTATCGGTCATAAGGGCTCATGCATAAATCATACGAGGTTTTTTCTGTTACTTTTTGACCTCCCCCTCCCACCTGGTGATGTTTGGTGAGATTCTTGCTCCCCCCCCCCTAGCAGTCTCACGTGTATTTTTCTCATTCAACTTTTAACGTTCGCTCGCCGTACAATTCACAATATTTCTTAGTCATGGGTCATCATAGAAAAATTCACGTGAATTTATGCACAAGCCCTAACACGGATACTTTTTTTGGCTTTTTGTATGCCGATAAAAAAGTTAAATTACTAATTAAGCTAGGGCCTCTTAAATAATTACTCCAACTATTTGAGGTAATAAAAAAGTCAGTTACAGTTTATTTGTATGAGTTTCTTGTACTGATGATGTAAGAGTATGTAGACCTGCTAGGTAAACGGACTCGAAAGACTACACTAACGTACCGCGGATGCAATATGTCGCGGCCGCCCCGCGCGACAATAGGTTTCGCGGTTTATTTCCTGCATTTTCGCATTTGATTTATTTGCTTTGGCAGCTGGAATATTCGGAGTTTTGGATTGAATTTCTTTAATCCGTATTTTGTGGAACGTTCAATATTTTTATTAAATATTTTTGATTTGAGGTTTTAAGTAGTAGGTAACACATACAAAATACATTTTATACCGATGTAATAAGAACATCGTAACATATTTATTTTAAGTACTTGTAACATATTATATGTTTTGAATATACTTGTATAATGTTTACTCGCCTGAGATACAGGACATACAATGAAAAAAAAAATGAAAATATTTTTTATTCCGGACTCAGTCTATATTAGTTACAATTCCAAATTATATAAAAAATACCTATTCATAAATTAAATGAAATTAAAATCAATAATAATCTTAGTTTAGGCACATGTAAAAGTTATGTTTTTTGATATAATAATTATGCGCTATGCGCGCTATGTTAACATTAGTATGAAGATTATTGAAATAAATTATTCTTATTTTTATATTTAGAGGGTTAATCCTGGGGTCATATTGATGAACTTTTACTGTGTGACCGACAACCGGTTCGAGAAAAAAAATGTTTTTATACAAACCCCATATTTTGTAGGCGGAAATGTAAGAAATTCCCATCAAGTATTGGGGCAGCGTTTGGATCACGCAAAATAGGATCGTTTGATGTCGAGTTGCGGAAAATGGCCAGAATGCAATACAATACTAGATACTGAAACTGAATATAAGTAATACATAAATAATAAATAAATATCTTGGGACATTTTTACACAAATCAACCTAGTTCCACCGGTAAGCTCAATGAAACCTCCAGGTTGGAGGTTCCGGGTTCGAATATCGGCGAGCACATTACTTGTGTATTTATTATTATTATATTGAGCCTGTAGTGTCCCACTGCTGGGCAAAGGCCTCCCCCCACTTTTTCCAATTTTCCCTGTCCTGAGCAATTTCTGGCCATCCTGATAAAAAGGAATCCAGTTCGTCTCGCCATCGCCGACGTGGTCTACCAGGTCCCCGTTTTGAGTTGGGCTGCCATTCAGTGGCTATCTTGGCCCACAGCTCATTCGGTATTCGGCAGATATGACCAGCCCAGTCCCACTTCAACTTGGCCGCCTTCCGAGTTACATCGACTATTTGGGTCATGGAGCGCAGCGTGGTGTTCCGGACTCGATCCACTAACTTGATACCCAATATGCTGCGCTCCATAGCTCGCTGGTAAACCCCGAGTTTAGACTTCTGTGACAAAGTCATAGACCAAGCCTGTGCACCGTAGGTGAGAATTGGCAGTATGCACATGTCCATGAGCCTCCGTTTAAGGGAAAGAGGGAGGTCGCCCTTCATAAGATGTTTCAAGGACCAATAGCTCCTCCAGGCGTTATCAGTCCGTCTTTCGACTTCCTTCTCCTGTCGCGCCTGGAAGGAGACTTGTTGGCCCAAGTAAAGGTACTCATCGACATATGCAATAGGTTCGCCGTTTATCTCTACCCTACGTGTGGTGCTATTAGTCATAAGCTTGGTCTTTGACATGTTCATCTTCAGTCCCACCTCGAGGCTAGCGCAGCTTAGATCTTGAAGCATATTTTGTAACTCGGAAGCAGTTGAGGAAAATAGGAAAATGTCGTCGGCGAATCTAAGATTTGTTAATCTTCTTTCCTCCGACAACAAGGCCCCGATGTTCCCAACTCGGCGCAAGTTTCCGGAAGACGTGTTCCAGAGTGCTGGTGAAGAGCTTCGGCGATAACGGATCTCCTTGTTTGACTCCTTTTTGAATATCAAAGGATGGGCCAGAGGATTGAAGTTTAATTGCGGCTGTGCTATTTTGATAAATGGTTTTGATGAGATGGATGTAACTTGGGTCTATGTCTTGATTATGTAATGCAGTAAAGATGGACTCATGTGAAAGGCTGTCAAATGCTTTTGAGTAGTCTACGAATGCGAGGTAAAGGGGAAGATTATATTCGTGACATTTTTCTATTATTTGATTTAGGGCGTGTAAGTGGTCGGTTGTGTATTTATATAACACAAATATTTGTTCCTTGGTCGTGACTGTCTATGTATTTAAGTATCTATCTACTATATTTATATCGTCACTTGGTACCCACATCACAAGCCTTAATTGAGCTTACCGTGTGAATAGGTCGATTTGTGTAAGATTTCCCAAGGTATTGATTTATTAGCTTCGTAGGCAGGGTGACTACCAACTAGGCTATGGAGGCTGACAATAAATAAGTAATAAATAAGATAAGACACGAGTTTACATTAAATAACATCTAAATAAGAGGATGCTATACTTACCCTGATAAGATATATGACTCGCTGCGTCACGCCTTTTCGTCGGAGTCCATTAACTTCGTTCGGTACCTATGGAAAAACTTGTGAGTGACTTAAGGCCGTTTAGGGTGACAACAACACGCAAGGACGCTTTGGAGATATGGCTTTTAATCGACAATGTGTACATTTTATGAGTAAATTGTTGATGTTTGATGGTGAGTAAATAGTGCATAAAATCTGAGGATAATCTTCTTCTTAGTCGCGATTATACACAAAGTTGATTCCACACAGCTAAATTGCATCACATGCATTTTTCTTCACATTCGTAATTTTCAAACAATCTTGTCTTTCCCTAGCCGCCATTTTGCCCAATATTTTATTTTTCTGTGTGGAATTAATTTTGTGTAGAATCGCGATTTCTTCCTAAGAAACAATAATGGCATAGACGCCGAAAAATCCAAATTTTATACGTGCGATAAATTGAAGATTTTTTTGGATTGTAATCGTTGTCAGGACAGTTTTGACATCTGATTTGGTAACTATCTGTTAACGAGCGTTTACAGTTTCGATTCGAGTTTGTTACAATACAATAGGTAATTAATATTATAGACTAACCCCCTTATTCATAAACGTTTGTTAACTTAACAAGCCGCTAATAATTGTTTGTCCCTTTTGTTCTTATGGACACATTTTTTAGAACGAAAGGGACAAACAATTATTAGCGGCTTGTTAAGTTAGCAAACGTTTATGAATAAGGGGGTAAATTAATGCACTGAAAATGGCCGTTTAGTATGAGACCGCATGCTAAACAGCTACTTTCAATAGACAAAATGCGAACGCATGCTGATATAATTATTATGTTATGTGTCTTTACCCTGCATGTACGTATATTTACGCTATCCATTAGGTATAAACGTTAGGTCAAAAGTTCAAAACTGGAAATTCGGCTCAGTCCAACTTTCGGCGATCAGAACTTTTTGTTTCGCCTGTACCGCCCAAAACTCCGAGTTCGAAAGTTGGAGACTGGACGCTTTAGAGGCCAATAGCCATACCATGAGCTGCCTCTACATTATTCACGCGTGTTTACTTTCTGTTAAGGTCCGACCGAGATCTCGGTCTCGGTCTCGGCATTCTCGGCCAAAAATCGAGGCGAGATAATCCCTCTCGGCTCTCGGCCAAAAATGGCCGGGACTCTCGGCCGTGGCCGAGATTCGTAATGAGTTGTAATTGGCGAGCTTGACGCCATCTCGCGAACTTACTGCGATTTTATTGGTGTCATATTGACATGAACTGACTTCAATTTCACTTTAAAATGAATGGAAGGAATAATTTAGAGTAAGCGACCCCTATCATATTATCGATAAAAATACCTAAAATTCAAATACCGGTTTTTAGGGTACCTATATAAAAAAAAAAAACAAAAAAAGAAAATATCCAAAAAAAATTGCTGTATTTAGTTTGATGTTGGACTTACTCTAGGTATTTGATAGGGTTTTTTTATGTAATTTATACGTTTTTTATCCTTTCTACCAAGTCTCGGTCTCGGTCTCGGTCTCGGCCGAGACTAAAATATGGGTCTCGGTCGGACCTTGCTTTCTGTCCATCCCACTCGTACTGTTTGCGTATTGGCTAATCTTTAAACTACGTATGAAATGGCTTATTATATGATTAGGATACCGGTTATTTTTATTTTTTGTTTTAACTTTTTCATTGTTGGTTGGGGTAATTTCGTACAGCCAAGAATGTATGAGAATCTTTACTGTAGGAATGTATACGTACCCCAATATTTTTGTTAAGTGAGAATATTGTTATTTCCAAATGAAGTCTTCGATATAGGAAAAAAAGTATTTGTAAATAAATACAGACAGTTGAGAACAAAACTAATACTGTGGTTAAAAATACTATGTACGAAGGTACCCCACGCATGGGGCGCTTTCGTACAATTTTCATTTTTTGGGAAAAACTTTCTGGCCCCCTACAAGGTGGACTGATGACCTGGTGAAGGTCGCAGGAGTCCGCTGGATGCGGGTGGCGCAGGACCGGTCATTGTGGCAATCTTTGGGGGAGGCCTATGTTCAGCAGTGGACGTCTTTCGGCTGATATGATGATGATGATGATGATGATGATCCTCCCCATGCACTTTACCCTAAACGTGCGTTAATAACGCCTTCGCATCTCATGGTACGGCTACAGGGGGCTACATGACCTCTTAAATGAGATTCTGTTTAGGTTCGGCTTATCACTTTTTGACAGTTATTCTATGGAACTGACACGTCGTGATTCAGTTTAGGTCCTATTAATCTCGTCTTCCCCATCATACTAAGTTTGAGCTATTGAAATTGATCCTAATGAGTTTCGAAACATAGTCGCTTTTCTTTTGTTCTGCATATTCGAATATGTCCTTTATAAATCACATTGGGCAGGACGAGGTTAAACTGAATCGCATTAGTAAATCGTAGTTCATAGTAGCCCTCCAGGCACAAGCAAAAGACCTTTGGGTTAATTCCATAATTTTTGATTTTTCTGTATAACTGTTGGAGGTACCTATAACGCTATTTTAAAAAGGATAGTATGATTTATACTTTTTCTACTCCCGTACTTTTATTTGTCATTTACGTAGTGGTCGTGATCACACCTTTAAGCCCCTACCTTACAGATGTCAAGTTAAGTCTATATTGTCTATTCCCTATAAACGCATTCGGGTTTACAGTTTACACGCAGTGCGTTTTTTGCATTTTAAGACACCTCGTGTATACAAGACTTCATGAAATACATGGCTGCCAAATTAAATAAAAAAAAAATCAGATGAACAGTAGACCATAGAGGAGCTTTTCTTTTTTAATTTTGACGTCTCCCGCCCGACCTTGATTATTAATAAAATTGTGTTTGACTAAGAATATTTATCAAATTTACAATTTGATTTAAATGTGTGGTCGTAGAATAATCACCAAATTAAAAATTTAAAAAACCGACTTCAACCGATTTCTCAAAGATCCCCGATTTGTTTCCATCATTGGTTTCCTCAAATCCTACTTTCTGAATGCAAATTCTTGTAAATGAATGAAAATTACCAAAAGCGCCATACATGTACCTATAACATTTGAAGAGATCCCTCGATTTCTCCAGGATCCCATCATCAGACCCCAACTTGGTGCCAATGGGACCATCTCGGGGTAATACACGTTCGATCACAAAAAGAAATTTTAGAATCGGTTCACTATTCTCGGAGATATCAGGTAACATACATACAACAAAAAAAAAAAAAAAAAATTCAGTCGAATTGAGAACCTCCTCCTTTTTTTGAAGTCGGTTAAAAAGTATTGTATGCAACATTGTTTAACTGAGTCAAAAAATGCTCGTGGCTTCGCCTCAAATTGTTACCCACGCCACTCACCTTTTTTGACCTCTCTTAAACAAGAGTTGCATAAAATACTTTTGTCAAGGCTTGTGTACTCTTGTCACTATTACTCGATGTTTTTCCTTACTGTCATGTCTTTGTGCTATTTATAATAATATACAAATATTTACTAATGTTCCACTGCATTCTCAATCTCTAAACCTGAATAACTCTGTTAATAGTTGGAGTAAAATGATCTAGTGATATCAAAATAAGATCTGTCTGTAGTTTCGAATGACCTAAGCCCGTGGCATCAGGAATGGTCCGTGTAACAAGTTCGCACTTCATGTACCTACACATACACACGGCGAATGAACTTGGACGGGAACGCGACGACGTAATATAATTTACTACTATTAAAAGGGTCAACTGAAAAAAATATGTAGTTACATAGTTAAGGATAGTAAAATATTTTACATATATTCACATAGTTAAGGGCTTTATCAGGACACAAATCAATAGATATATTCTATTGTGTTACGAAAGCCTTACAAACTGTACGGGTAACTTTGTAAGGGCTTGTCCATTAATCACGTCATACGATTATGGCCTGTTTTGGACCCCCCCCCCCATCCCCCATGGTATTTGGTGATATTTTCAGGACCAAACTACAATAACTTTAACTTTAGCTATAATGCTGTTCAGCAGAGTAACAAAAAATTACACGTGATTTGTCCTATGACCCCCCCTGGTGATAATTGGTTATTTTTTCTTGACTCCACCTACCTATATATCTCTGTGTTATTGTGTTATTTGTTGTATTACTTATCATGTAATTGTTAGCTCGCAAGATGTATTTTATTTAATTATTAATTAAGGTGCTGTTTGTAGTGTTTATGCAACAAATATATTCTATTCTATTTTATTAACACTTTCGCAACCAGGCGAAATTCCGAACACTACCCCAGAAACCGACAGTACTCGCTAGGAGGGCAAAGGCGTGCGTATTAATGCCGCACGCCGCGTACTCGCTAGGCGGGCAAGCGGCGGACGCTCAGGGCTGTGCCAAGCAACTTTCGTATACATCACAGAGTTACGATTTGCTTTGCTTGAGAGTAAATTTGCAAAAGAGATGCACATGTTATATATTTTACGAGTAATAAACTGTAATAATCGGATATTCGAATCGATATTTACACAAACTCGGCAAAATCATTAAGTACATTTTTTTCTGTTACTGGCAGCGGCAGCCCTGAGCCTTGCCCGCCTGGCGAGTACTCTGGCGTCGCGTGAAGGTTTATAGCTCTTGTCCTCCTAGCGAGTACGCCGGCATCTGAGTAGAGTTTACGATTACTCGTCAGGCGGGTAAGCGGTGTAGAAAGTGTAAAAAGAGAATTACATGTCTTATACTTATTTCGCTTGTTTATTTCGACTGCTTGTCTTTCTTTTTAGCATTATAAGTATCTACGTTTAAATTAATTTCATGAATCGGCTATCCAACGGTTGCCTGGAAAAACATATTAAGGCTTATAATATGAGTATTCATCGAGTGATTCTTAATGATGGTAAAATTTTACGATAAACACCGCAGCGTTTCAGTAAGAATAAAGTTTCGTATGTTTTCTGAATCGTGAACCATCGCACGTTCGCCACCGAGGGCGATAGAACTTGTCATTTTATAACGAAACGGTGACAGGTTATTGCACAACATGTTCGGGCAAGACTGGTTCAGGGGGACTATGATCTCCTAATGCGATTCAGTTTAGATTCGGCTTGTCAGTTTTTGACAGTTATTGTTTGGAACTTCACCGAAAGCTAAGCTTGTTAGCTTGTTAGCACGTGACCATAATAATGTATGGAAATTGTCACGTGACTTTTCGTACGAATCTGTCATCCTCATATCAGTCATGTCAGTCGAAAGATGTTTTTGGAGGTTCGAAAGTTGTTTACTAAATAAGAGAACAACGTATGCATAGGCTGTACGTTGCGACGTTGCTGCAAATAGCGTAACTGGGTCATTTGCAGTAAAGTGTACCTTTTAATTTTTATATGCGATCATGGACTGTAATACACCATTTACTCGGCATCGTGCGTACTTTTCAGTTATGAAACAAAAAAAGTATGTCTCTAATTCACGAAAATAAGTATGTAAATTGAGATTACTCAGTTTTAGTTACTTCCTTAGTACCTAAATGTACGAAACGAAATGTAACGAAACTGATAAAAAAAACTCAAAATCGTTACAGAATTTTTCATACCTTTAGTATGGTACTAACTAAAGTGAGAAATCTCAATTTACATACTTATTTCCGTGACATTAAAGACATACTTTTTTTGTTTCATAACTGAAAAGTACGCACGATGCCGAGTAAAATGGTGTATTACAGTCCATGATCGCATTATAAAAATTAAAAGGTACATATTTACTGCAAATGACCCAGCTGGTGGCAGCTAGGGGTCGGAACCGGCTTTTTTAGAAAAACCTCGAAATATTTTTAAATGTTTTAAATTCTTTCTGTAGTATTAAATATTTTATTAACAACATGGTATGTTTAAATTATTCCATTAATAAAGATTTTTTATATCTTATCGAATAACGAAATAAGAACCGTTCTTTGTATGGAGAAAATACCGATATCAGATCCCTGGCTTACTACCACGAAAATAGAAATTTCCAGGATTTTTCTCCGTCACTCAAACGAAGGCGTCATTAGAGTGAGAGAGACAAATCCTCGATCTTTGCAGATATTGAAGTTCGCGGTAGACCGTTGGCTAGTGGAAATCCGCACAACACAATAAGTCCTGTCAGTGTAAAAATTGCGTTTCCATTATAGCGAAATCCATTGCCGGTCAGTGCACATCGATACGGCGAAAATGAAGGCTTCCGATATTTGCCGCGAAATGGAGGCTTATAAGAAAACGGTTTTAGGCCGGGCGCACATTGGGTAAGGATTTAGGTCGTACGTAAACGTAAGTGTGAAAACTGAGTGGATACTTGTGCGGAACGCAGTGCGTCATGACAGATATCCATTCATTGATATAGTAGGTATATCAATGAATGGACATCTGTCATTTGTCAGTAGAATAAAAAAATGTAATAGGGTAAAAATGTAGTAGGATGAAAATATCTGTACACTTTTTTACTTATGTCTGGAGCATAAGGTTTAAAATCGTATATATATTTATGCCCCTGACTGAACCTAAACAATAGCTGACTTTCCATAGCATTTGACGTCTTTGACGCATATCGTGAAAGACGTTCGCAGATATATTTTTAAGATAATACTAATAAATATCAATAATTTTAACTAAAAATGTATGTGAACTGAAGGTTTAAGGTTTTACTTTGGTAACAGGCCTGCTACCGCGAACATCGAAGTTCGCAAATTGCGGGGATTTGTCTCGGAGAGAAATCCCCGAAATTTGCGAACTTCGATGTTCGCGGTACCAGGCCAGGGATTGGATACCGGTTTTTTCTCAACAAAAGAACGGTTCGAATTCCGTTCTTTTTCGTTCTTCGGTTTATAATTTTTTTGTAACGAAGTAATTCAAAAATATGATGATTGATGTTGATAGTTACATGAAATGTTGAATACTACATAAAGAGTGTAAAACATTTGAAAATATTTCGTTCTAAACGTGCGTGATTATGGAATAATGCAAGTTTTTAGGTGTGTTTAAATTTTTAGATGCTATTGACGAATGGTACATAGCTACTATAATATTCATAAACTTACTCTGTCTGTCTTTTACTTACCTATCAATGAGGGCACTTACCTATCAATCAATTTAAGCACCGGGATTCTTACCTGTGTAAAATGTTCTGACTAGTTTTATTCGTACGAAAATGAACAGCAATATGAGACTGTCCGATCCCATACACAACAATCTAATACGTATTTAACGTCCGACGCGCAATCACAAACTTTGACAAATCGAATCTTCCCAGCTTCTGACTATCGTGAACCTTATTCCCTTCACGTTAACGTACACCGATGGTCAGTTTCACCATTGACATAATTCTTGACAGATTGTGAACCTTATTGCTAAGAACTTAAGGCACAGCAATGGTCCGTAAGTGATGATACGCGATACGCGTGAAATGGGTACGCCTACACAGCCATATTCATTGAACGGAGCGGATAAGTTTTCTTGGTCTAGGATTTATTTTATTAAGGTTAGAAGGCATTTTAAAGGAGAAACAGATTGTAGTTTACTCTCTTTACTTATGCTATATTTTCATACGAATCGGCAACAAGACAGCGTTATACATAATGTTGTCGCTAATTCCATTTAAACTCGTGTATTTATACAATACTTACATTTATTATCTGAAGTACTTAAATCTAGTACAATATTATTAATATAACTGTATTATTTCCATTTTAAAACATTAATTTTTATATCAAATCGTCTTTATCGAATTAACAAAAGCGAGCTACTCGCGGCTTCCCGCCAATATTGTTGAGACAAGTTGTGTTACGGTTTATCGCATGCATCTGCCAAGACATCACCATTGGTGCTGCCGTGATAAGTTTACTGTTTGTTTAAATGGTATTATTCACACTTACATTTACACTCTAAGTCAGTACTGATGTCATAGAACGTTTTGTATACATATAATACCACACTGAAACTATGATCTTAATACATTAAGTGTAACAATTATACATAATGTAATAAATGCTGTGTACATACGAAAGGTCTCTTATTCAACTTATTTTATGCAACCTCCAAAACTATTTAAAATATAATATATCTTTAGCGACATCTACATTAAATTATCTACAAGTTACGTCTAACCATTTTTGCTCTACAATCAATACTTTATTAGGAGATTTTACAGTCTAAATTGTTCTATTCTTCTGATTCTTCTCCACCCTGTCACCGTCTCTGCCCGTGGCGCCCTGCTAAACGCTGATAACCCATTTTCCATTAATCTGTAACTTATACCTAAAAAGGGACTTATTGGTTTTTACGGTTCTCGAAGTGTGCTAAAGGGATTACCTATATTAGTCTTTTGAAAGAGAATTGGTTATTGTGTGCCCTAGCAGGGTGTCATGACATTACCTACTTTAGGTAGTTATTAAGACCTTACCATGTAAATTTGTTCATGACTATGCAATAAATAAATTGATTGATTGGTTTCAACTACTACAAAACGCATGTGTTTGAATTACATATACAGGTAAATGACCTTTATTACAGAATAAAAATACCGAACATTGAACAACAGAGAGCAAATTATAATATGAAAATAACGCTTTTATCTTCATATTTTATTTTGATGTCACATTACTAACATTTTTTGCTTCTTTTAGCCTCAGGAATACGAGGTCAAATTTTTCCTTTTCCCCGTGGGCACTTTAAATACGTATACCAATTATATCTCAATATTATAGAGATAGAAGCGTTATTCTACTACTTTAACACGTTCCATGTGCAGCTAAAATCTCACGTGCAAATTCTCGCACACAATTTCAAGAATAACCTGGAAACAGTATTAAAAGTCCGACAATACCAAATTTTATCAAAATGTCAATTTTTACAGCTGATACGTGCGGGTAAGTTAACGTAGCTTAGCTCATACGTGCAAATTTCAAACGTCACACTGAATTATACTAAAAATATTTAGCTAAATGCTTAACCCTTTAACGGGCAAGACTCTAAAAAATCGTGGGTTCCTCAACGCCATTATGTAGTACAAAAAAAATACAAAAAGATGTATTTTTATGAAATGAAGATGTGTTATGAAAGTTAGTCATACAAACTATGTGGTACACTCTGTCCGACAACCTTTGGCAGTAGAAAAAGGCAATTTAAAAATGCAGGTGCGTATTGTATATCACTTATACAAAATGTTAATTTGTCGCCTTATTCACTGCCCAAAGTTGTTACAGAAAATTTAACTTCGTATCACAAAAATTATGGAGTTCAATTTTGTTTTAATTAAATACCTTTAACTATATTATTGAAATCGACCGAAATAACTTACTTTGTTGCACCAAAGTTGATTTCCAAGTGAGTTTCGAGTTTACTTAGAGGCAGCCCTGCCCATTAAGTTAAGTGCATTAAGTGCCCTGTCACTTCTTACTTAGGTTCCTTGCTAGGAGCATTCCGATTTCAAAATTGTGACTTTCTAAGCATGGGTTACACCAAACCGTTCGTTGTTCGATAAACATTAAGCCCTTCTTACACGAGGCAAATCTTTAGCGTTTTCGTTTATCAGTAGGCTTAGATGCCTTTCTGTAATCAATCATAAATACGAAATAACTTACCTTAGTGTACAAACGGATGCACCTCCGGTCTCAATGAAAAGTCGATTTAACTTTGTAACCGTTATAATTTTAGTACAAATACACTTGAACTCCAAAACAATCTCATCCAACATCATATCGAAAACAGTTATATTTTTACTGTGAAACTTTCGATATCAAGTTTGCTTTCCGTACAGTGCCATCTCTCGGACTATTTACACATTACAAGACACAAGAAGTATTAATTAAAACTACGAATTGGATACTTAGCTAGGGTACATGACGCTTATTTCTCGGTACCCGTATCATACGAGTCGCTTATGTTATGTGCCGCCGCAATGCTAATTCTGTTGCGATTAACGCAAAACATTTTGCGTTAATCGTAACATTACGCTGCGATCAACGCAATAGGTTTGACACGCCTAGCCAACGTGCCATTCTGCAATCGTATACGATAAGCGATAAGTCACGTGACCATGATAATATATGGAAATGGTTTCGTTCAAATCTGTCATCCTCATACATTTATCGCTTATCGTAAACATACGATTATAGAATGGCATTTTGGCTAGACCTTATGATTTAGGGTTTAAAATTCTGTAAAAAAAAACAAATACGTGCGTCTAAAGCCATGAATGTAGGATTAATATGGATTTGACAACGTTATAATAATAGCAAGAACGAAAGGGATGGTCTTATGAAACTTTTTACTAGTGGAAGTGAAAAGGAACGATAATCGTCCGTCCTTATCACTGTGCCACCATTTTTTGTGTGTGTGTGCATTAGATGCTAAATGTAAGTGCCAGACAAATGCGTTGAATACGTCACTAAGTGCCTGTGTGGCACTTTCTTCTTAGTAGTAAGTGACTATGTCTATCCCTCTTAGTGGCACACTATGTGCGGCCCCTCGGTCTAAAGCACAAATAAATCGCGCGCTTTAGATTCGCATACGGCGCGATGCCATATTGCCGCTACTAGCAATAATAGAACATCAAATAAAATTATACTTAGTTTACCAAAAAACATTCCTAGTTACCCACAAAATCTGTAAGGACTGAAATTTTGGAATTTGATGAAATCTACCTATGTAAGTTACTGTTTGTATAAGCTTAAAAAAAGTTTAAACTCTGTGAATGTGAAAATGTGCCTGTCAAATCAGCAATATAGTTTTAAAATTGAAATACGCTTTTGAGCGCTAAAAGCTATGGTTGATGATGTTTCGTGAAGTTTGTCGTTCAATTTTAGATTTACGTTCACCCTGTTTATGGATATTTAAAGCAAGGTACGCTAATAAGGTTTGTTATAGTCAGCTCCCTTAAACTGTCAATATAAGGTGTATTGGGTGTATTTAGATAAGGTTAAAGGCATAATATAATTCCACGATGTTACCTTATGCCATTGAAATAAGGAAGTGTTTCATTATAATCGTACACTGTATACATAGACAGACTGTCTACACATTTTATGACATAGCAATTTGAAGCATATACAAAAATGGCCAAAATTTTAAACTTTACTTGGCCGGATTATGAAGTTTATCCTGACAGCTGTCATTTTAGTACATTATGTGTCAAAAATGACGTTGTTGACAGATAATGCATTGAACTAACAGCTGTTTCTGTTTCTGATTGTTCAAAAAATGTTTAAAAATATTTCGTCAGTACAGATGGCGCTTCTTTTACGCGCTAGTGCGAGAGGTGGTTAATTTTACCTCAGGTCGAAATCTTCGGAGGGCCATATGTACTGAAAAACGTCGTACGATACACCTACGAAAACGAAATTCGTAGTGTATTCGATTTATCTCCACCCGTTTCAAAATTATTATTTTTTTTTATTATTTTTATAGAATACGAATATCATGTGATTAAATAAGTGAAATAATTCAACGTTTTATATATGTATTGGGATTTCAGGTTTTGTTAAACCAAAAACATGTTTAAGTTATAAAACCGAGCGACAAGAAAATTAATAACGATCCCTGATTTCAACTCCATCGTCCCTAAGCCGCCCTTGAAAACGAAACAAAACAAATAATCACCATCCAAATACCTTAGAGACCCTAAAATGTAACCTTTTACCCCAATACACTCGGCTTCGTTTAACTACCTTCAACCAGGGTAAAAACAATCTTAGGATTTACAAAATTCGGTTTAAACTCCTTTGGAACTTAAGATTAGTAAAGGAGTGAAAATGTTCGGACCTCTATAAAAATGGAGATAGGCTGTTTATGAGAGTATTCATAAAATAACATGAAACGGTTATTTTTCTTAACAATTTTACAGCGCTGTCCAGTTTTGTTGGTGTGTAAAGATTACATCGTATTTTGAAGCGTATACAGGGTGTAAGTCTAATCTAATACAAGCGAAGTTCTTAACGCGGTTTATTTTAGGACATAATATATATTACGATACAAGTGCGAAAAACAGGAAATCTGAAACGAGTGGCATTATTTCTTTTAACTAGGTGGCATCATTTTTGTTGAAGTTTCTAAACGTCTCAATGTTATAATTCGTCATTTGTATAAGGTACTGTGTCTCCTTCAAATGACAAAGTAGCACATTCTAACGAATAGAGACTTCGGCAAAAATGATGTCACCAAAATTAGGTACGCGGTTGAAACGCTCAGATATTCACCCCGATACGTCTCGTATGCCTTCAGTTTTCTAACAAACTGTAAAGTGTAAATAAAAGTCATTGGTTGCTTTTATTTATCGTAAAATGTGCTTTTGTTTAACGTGTATTGTCTAAGATACGGTACTTGTCTCGGCATCATATAGATTATGGAAGTAAAAAATGTATATAAATATTTACTATTTTAGGATTACAATTTATACCGGTCACACACGTTATGATACAATGCGGTGGACAAAACAGCATTACGTACTTTAGGTACTGAAGAGTAAATAGTTATTTATGATACAAGTATTGAAAGCCTAAATTTCAACACAAATGTCATACATTTAGTCCGCTGGATGCGGGTGGCAAAGGACCGGTCATTGTGGCAATCTTTAGGGGAGGCTTATGTTCAGCAATGGACGTCTTACGGCTGACAGGATGATGATGATGATGATGATTTTACGTTTTTGCGCTTAAGAAGCTCTCTCTTTGAGCGTAAGGCACTGTATGCTATTCTCTTATTCACACATTCGACGCTGCGTTCGTCAACGAGCTCGACATCGAGACAGCCTTGTCTAAAATCCTAGCTGTTTTATTTGACATTAGGAATCGAGGCTGTGAGCGAAGTTGTGGTCGAGTTCGTCGCTGTTTTTCGTTAGAGAATACGAAGTTCATACATTAAACGTCAAACTCTCGACGCAGTGTAGTTCCAGCTCACGCCGCATTCGTCGCCGAGCACTAGTGTCGTTTAAAGTACATTAGTGAATACCATTTTTAGGCTCGACGCTGCCGCAGCACTGACGCAGCGCTGACAGCAAGGCGGTTTCCTAAGAGAATAACACTGCTGGTCTCACCGCGAGCTACTAAGCTATGAATTATCGGCTATAAACACGAAGAAAAGATACGCACTCCCGTGTAAATAAAAGAGACACGGCTGTACTCGCCCAGCTATCAGCTATCACCGCCGGGCGAGTATCGCCGTGTCTTCTTACACGAGAGTGCGTATCTTTTGTTCGATTTATAGCCGATAGTTCATAGCTTAGTAGCTCGCGGTGAGACCAGTGCCTAACATTGTAAACGAATATATTCAGTAGGGTGGGTGCCTAGGCGGCCTATGCTGGCTTTCTATACAAATTCAGAACCGGGACTCTTCCCTAATATTCTGTAACACTTCAATCCCTTAGTCGACTCTTACGACGGCGACACCTACGGGAAAATTTGGGTGGTGACAAATGTATTCTTGCCGACGTACCACGCGGACAATTCGAATACAATGGGTACTAATTTAGTATATCCTTACACGCGTCACTATTACTTTTGATATGGGAAGAAATGGAACAATGTAGAGTTTAAAACTTTCCCCTCCATTAATTTTTTAACCGAATATTACGCTTCTAAACAAGATTCACGAAAAACCATTCCAGAAAACAATATTATAACTCCTTCTTAACCTACTTCGTTGTGTTTCTATAGCATTAAGCGAAGTTTTCAACCCTTTATTACCTTAAATAACGCCCTTCAAGAACACAATTTTGGTCTTATCATCAACTTGAAATCCCATACATTTTTTGTTAAGAATATGGGTATTTATTTGTATTAAAACGTAAAAATAAATTCACGAACGTGTTTCATGATACGTTAATGTGTCAATCAAAGACATCATGTGAAGGGTCCACGGAAAAAACATGTCCTAAGCTTAAAAAAATTAGGGCAAATTCACACCTTATTCTGTTTGAAGTAGTTTCCTTCTGTAATTTGAATTGACTAGACATGTTCTTTCCGTGGACCGTTCATATGCTTGAAAGCCAAATTTGTTTAGATTTTTTTGTCTACTGGCGCACGGTGGGTACTGTATGGTTTTCTTTATGGCCAGTTCGATTACTCTTTTCAAGTGCCGACGCTTGTAGGTGCTTGTACTTGTAGTTACCGAAAAACCTCTCAATTCAAATAGTACATTACGACACAAGTGCGAAAAACATGTCAACTCGTGTCGATTTAAAACACTCCCTATCGGTCGTGTTTTAAAACATAGACACTCGTTTCGAATTTCGTTTTTGCACGTGTCTCGTACGACGTTTTTTAGTGCAGACGGCCCTTCGAAGATTTGGACCTGACGTAAAATGACACATTTCTCGCACTAGAGCCTAAAAAAGGTACTACTTCTATTTGTATATATCTGTACTAAAAAATATCTTCTAAGGGCTTCAGGCTTCTGTCTTAATTGCTTTTGCATCAAAGACAACAACACTAAAACAATATTTACAATAAACTCACTTAGCGAGAGCAACGAAATTTCAAATTCAATCTGGATATTAGGGTTAATATTATTATGAAGTTGGTTGCCTTGGAAAGTTGCTTTGGATGAGTTTGTTCGACTTACAAGTACCCTGAGTCCTCGGTGTGAAGATCGTAAACGCTTTTCTGTGTGACAGGGGAAGAAAAGTTGGTGAGATTGCGAATGTTTTCATGTATTTCACACTTTTTATGATTTTCGAAGTGACTTTCTCGAACCTCATATGAGTCCAGTCTGCTGGTGTTTTTCAACAGTCTTGAAACAGAAAGGAAAGGATTGTAAATTCAACTATTGCAGACATTAAAAAAATGAAGAAATTGGTGATTATGTTTCAGAAAAGATGACGCAGAAAATGTTTAATTGGGTGCGTCCGGTAGCGTCCGGAGCGCTCAAATGGGGGCACTTGCCTCCCCCCCTGAGACTGTACCTAGGTATGCCTAGGTGCTGTTTTTTAACAATTGAAAAAATAGTTGTCTTAAAAAATCTGTTTGTGGTTTCTTTGCTGGTAGATAAAAATTAAATAATGTTTAATACTACTTTTATTGGGTATATAGTATTATTATTTATTAATGTATGTAAATATAATATAATATGTATTCATCTAAATTTTATGTGTATGTGTATTTTAGTATTCTTATATAATATTTTATTTGTTTTTGAGAATATGCTTTGTTTTCATTACTTTCATTTTATTAATGTTTTTGTTAATGCACCGCCTACAATCTTTCTGCTTTGCCTCAAGGTTGACTGCTAGAAAATGCCGTATGGCATTAAGTTCGCCTTTTGCACTATAAGTTTTTTCTTTTGTGCAATAAAGATTAAATAAAAAAATAAATATATCATTAGTCAACGAAATCCTGGATCCACGCCTGGGCAGGAAGCGCTAAAATGAAAATCTGCTGAATTGAGAACAGAATCTCAATATTTGTAAAAAATGCTTGGACAAGACGAGGTTAATACATATTTTTAACCTTCTCTGGTTTCCCGACCCCCTGGTCGGAACCCGTATTTGGGTCAAACGCAAACCGATGTTCGGAGTCTTTCCGGTGGACAATCTAAAAGTTAAGGCCTATAAAGCTTGATTTTCTTATGATAGCCTTATCTACGTTAAGACGTACTCCCTGTTCATTGCGTTGTATGATGAATCATTACTATACCTGTCCACAGACTGTTAACTATCGTCCACAAGAAAGAAAAAGTGCGTGTTCAGCTGAACTGTAGAGCCACCCTTTCCTGTGGCCAATAGTAAACAACCGTTAGGAGTGTAGTCATGATATTTATCATATAATTCAACAAGAAAGGAGTACCTTTAAATGAGGATAACGGTTTAATAAGACATTTTACTCTCATAGCCCTTAACTTTTGAAAAGTCCACCGGAAAGACTCGTAAGGGCATTTCTCCGAGCGTTTGAACCGCCGTGTCTTAGGTGGCAGCCTCATGAATCCCGTGAGAGATGCAAGAACTTTAGGATATATTGGTAAACGTAGTTGACAACTGCCAATTCATCCAAAAAATGTATGAGATACCCACGGAAATCGGGTAATATGTTGCCACCGAAGTCACGGCGGTTGAAGCGCTCGAGGAAATGCCCGTAACATGATATTGCATTTGACCCATTTATAAAATGACTATAGTTTCTCGGAAAATCAGTAATGGAAAGCTGATGCTACAGTCACTACAGGCCGTTCAAAGCCCTCGACATTACATTATAACGAGTAACTTTGATGTACTGAGTCGTATTCGTATCTTTATGGCCGGCCTGGGGCTCGTTAGATGACGGATTGATTTATTTCATAGTTAAGGATTTTTGAGATAGCAGTTCAAATAAAGTTCAAAATCCTTAGAGCCTTAACCTTTCATATGCTTAGGATGCATCGGAAGGGCCGTGCGTTTACTGCCACCAATATAAAATGTAGTGCATGTAGGACCTCGTGCAGCGTAGCTACCACCGTCTTACCCGTTAACCTGCCGCTAAATATCAGTGTTTGCACTGCTATGTTTCGGTTAGGGGGTAAGATAGCCGGTGTAATAACCAAGGATCGGACAAACGCCCGTCATTTTGAAAACATAACCCTGTTTCGTACAGTAGAGACTTCTTTATCTTATTATGTTAACTTATTTTATTTTATAAGATTTGTTTTTTAATAACACTAACACAAACTATGTATTTAAGAGATCGCATCTCCTATTTGCTTGTACACACCATGATTGTGAATTTGTGACCCATAAACGATTTAGAATTTTTGATATTGGATTTCGATATATTGAATGTATAATATTTTTTTCGGTTACCGCGATAATTATTTATGAAATAAACAATTTAAACGGATTATGTATATCGCGTATATTCATTAATTTTACTTAAATCGTTTATTGATCAGAATCATGATATGTACAACTTGTACAAGTTAAAAAGAGTTGGAATCTCCTAAATAGATACTTTGTGTTAGTGTTATTAAAAAATATCATATTAAATAAAATATGTTATCATCATAAGATAAGGAAGTCTCTACTGTACGAAACAGGGTTATGTTTTCAAAATGATGGGCGTTTGTCCGATCCTTGATAATTACTGGCATAGATAGAGGCAATCCATCTAAGTCTCAGGATTGACAGCGCATAGACGATTTTTTGGTCACTATTTCCGTGGGCCTCAGTTCCTGCTTTCCATCAGGTGGGCTGAGAGCTCAGATGTCTACCTTCGTCACATAAAAAAAAAGAGCTGTAAATAAGCAGTTATAATTTATATCATTTTGTTCTACCATTCCATTTACTCCCCAAATCATCCTATTGTGATGTCACTGCCACAACAATGCGGGGTCTACAAAAATTATTAGCATCTACATATTTAGTTTCTAATCGTTATTTTGTGCTAAATGCGTTACGTTAAATTCATAAAAATACTTTAATACAGAAATGCGGCAAATAAACTGTGTTTTGATGTTTCATTGTTAAGAAATAATACCTGACTTTTTACACGATAGTTATTTATTAGCGTAAACTACGTAATAATTAAAAAGAAAGATTGTGTGAGGGTGTCAACTACTGGGCATTAGCGTGTCGAGAACTGGGACGCTCTACTTACGTGCTTTGAAAACACATTGTGTGAAACATGTTGATTGTGTTTTCAATTGAAAAAGTTGATTATTTCACACGTGTATTGCCTAACACAGTTTGTTTTCCTGATTACCTGGGGACTTGTTACAAAAGCTTGCCTGGGTAGGTATGGGTTTTGAAACTTCCGTTGCCTAGCTGGTAGTGACCCTGCCTACAAATATAGATCTCAAACTCTCTACAAATCTCTGGTTCCGGTCTCGCATCTCGGCGAGGGCATTATTTGTGTATTTATTTATCATAAAATATTTGTTCCTTGGACGTGGCTGTCTATGTATTTAAGTATCTATATGTATACATCTATTACATATATCATCGCTTGGTACCAAGTACCAACATCACGAGCCTTAATTGAGCTTACCGTGGGACTGGGTCGATTTGTGTAAGATGACCCCAAGATACCTATTTATTTATTTATTTTATGCCAAAAGTTACACAGATATCGTAATAAATACAGAATCTGATGATCTAAGAAATAACGTTTAAGAGGAAAATAATGATAGCTATAATGTTACAAAAAAAAAAATGGGTATACAGTGTGTTACCATCAAGCAAGCTTTTATTAAAACCAAGGAATAAGATGCAGATTTTTAGCCAAAATGCTCTTATAGGCATATTGATAAGACTGACAGGGACAAACAATACTTAGCGGTTTGCTAAGTTAGGCGACGTTTACGAATAAGTGGGTAAGAAAACAATCTGACGATGAATCCATTTCTTCTGGTATTCTACGAGTTACATACAGTTGTTACACACAGAAATTTTGATATTAGGTACTTGCTAAATAGTTTTAAGTTGGTATTTTCACGAAAAGTATTTATCATTTTCTAGCCATTAGAAACAATTATAATATGTTTTCATCGTTTTATTTTATATCCTTCAATTAAAATACAATTTTTATTGGAAATTTGATGACAAAATGGAGAGTTCAGTTTTTCCTTAATTTTATTGGAATAGCATCCAAATATTTCTTGTCACTATAATATCCAAAGTACGTAGTGAAGCAACGAGAATACAGAGGATTTTCGGGTTTATTCAATCTGATTCCCGATTGGTGCACGTGAGCTGAATAAACAGCCACTAAGGTCAAGTTCGAAGGTATTCCTGCAGGAACACGATTAGACTAAATAGAAATACTTAAGTTGCAAGCAAATTGACTATGTATTATCACACTTTTACTATTGCCCAAGGTTGTTGGACAGCGTGTATATG
Organism: Thaumatotibia leucotreta; assembly: GCA_025490895.1. Taxonomy (NCBI): domain Eukaryota; kingdom Metazoa; phylum Arthropoda; class Insecta; order Lepidoptera; family Tortricidae; genus Thaumatotibia; species Thaumatotibia leucotreta. The sequence continues at coordinate 28,798 of JALPQI010002512.1, forward strand.
GAGCATTCCATGAAAACATCTACTTTTTGTCGCTTACGACTCACTAACCATAGTGAGTCGTAGCTCGTTCCGCCGTGGGTAGCTACCAAGCTACCCTAATAAAATATGCTAGCTGTTAGGAAACACTGTCAATCTTAAAGCCTTGATATGTTATTATTATGCCGTAACTCAGCTTCTTCTGGGGGAGGCCTATGTCCAGCAGTGGACGTCAATTGGCTGATGATGATGATGATGATGAACTCAGCTTACTAATTTAATTTTTCAAAAGTATTGAAAAGACAGTGTCGCTTACGACATATTTTCATGGAATGCTCCAATATACATGTAAACATATACCATATAATTAGACTAATATTTTAAAGACAAACGGGTCTTAATCGCGTAAACTTACGTTTAATTATATCCTGACGTTTCGGGCATGACGTTACACCCGTGGTCGCAGGCAGACTCCCTTAGGCAGATTAAGACCCGTTTGTCTTTAAAATATGAGTGATAATCCTGAAAGTTTAAATCAATATAATTAGACTAACTTTCGTAAAACAACTGACGCGATTGTGATTTTCGTTTTGATTAAAGGTCTTATTTTTTTTTTGCAATTAACGTTTAATTAAGTATTGTTTGTCCCCTTTTCGGTCTTATTGATCTAATAAGACCTAAAAGCACAAATAATACTTACCGGGTTGCTAAGCTACAAAATGTTTATGAATAAGGGGGTTAAGTTTTTCCCCCAGTTTCTACCCCAAGTTTCAACCTAATACTCGTAACCTAACCAAATTCCCTAAAATTGGCCCAGCAGTAATTTAGTTATGTCTGTTTCAGGTGTGTATTAAAATACCCGACATTAATGAATCACGGCGGAACCGAGTGGTTTATTTTCGACGCGAAATGGCCACTCAGATACACAAATAAACACGCAACAGATACTAACAATACGTTTTACGGATAAAAAGTAATAAATCCAACGATGCGCGTTGATAACATATACCTATATCCTTTCAAATTAAATGAAATAATAGGATGCACGGGTATTTATAAGTATGCAGAATAATTTGAATTAATTCGATCTTTAAAAGGGTCTATTTGTAATGTTTCTATAGCGGAATAATTAGGTAGAATCCTCTACTCATTTAGGCTAAAATAAGTGACATTAAATACATAAATAAACCTCTTATACCTATTATTAAATACTTATTTAGATACACGTCTATTGCAATACACAGATAAAGTCTTATTTATAGAATGTTTTACAAAATGTCTATATTCGTCTAGTATATAGTCGTCTTCTCTTTTACAAACATGCTGCGCCCAACAGGTTCTACACTAAGTTTAAGGTGGTTTAAGTAATTAAATGGCTGTAGAAACTTTCCCATAATACCTTGTAAACTGTGTGGAAACAATAAATTATTGAGTATTGAAGGTACCAGTACTCGACATTGTACTAGTAGGTATTCAACGTAATGTCAAATTGACAAGGTTTAATAATTCAAATATCGCTTCACATATTTCTAAGGATATGAAATGTTACACCCTTAGTCGATTCGTGGCCAGTCAGGGGTGTCCCATGGGAAGAATTGGGGAGGTGACAAAATGAACTAATACTGTCAATTCAAAGTTAATGTGAAAGGTCCACAGAAAAAACATGTCCAAAGCTTCAAAAAATCAGGGCAAATTCACACCTTATTCTGTTTAAAGTAAGGTGGTTTTTCCTTCTGTAATTTGGACTGACTAGACATGTTCTTTCCGTGGACTCTTCATGTAGTAATTTAAGAATACGTGTAAATTACGTAAAATAGTGAGTAGTACATAGAGTATAAAACATTAAAAAATATGGGGCTATTTCGAGGTTTTTCTTAAATACCAGTTCCGGTCCCTGACTAAGTAAAATAACTTGGATAACGGCTTTTATCTTAAGTAATACACCTCTCTGGCCTAAGAGTGCGATCACCCCACAGAATTAATTACAAAGAATAGTCATTTGGAGCCCTGAATAATGGCCGACGACTTTTAAACAAAGTTATTTTAATTTTGGGTCGCGGAACCCACATCTTAGTATGCAGGGCGTGTTTTTCAACTTTTAATTACGCCTGGCCTCTTTAATATCCATTGAGATATTTCACTTTAAGTTAAAATGAGTATTATGCGAAACGTTTGAGATGGATGGCGTATCCTTTGCCATCATCAGCCTATGATAGTCCACTGCTGAACGTAGGCCTCTCCTAGTAACTATGCGTATAGATAGACGCATTCGGAGGTAAATGCCCATAATCGCCGCGCTAGGCGAGCGGATTGGTGATCGCAGTAATGTTCCATCCACTATGATGACGCTGCTGCCCATCATCAATCTATAATGGTCAGCTTCAATTCCTTAGTCGACTCTTACGACACCCGCAGGAGGAGTTGGGGTGGTGACAAATGTATGTATGGTATGGTGGTGTGTATGTAGTCTGCCTGTGACCACGGGTGTAACGTCATGCCCGAAACGTTAGGATATAATTAAACGTAAGTTTACGCGATTAAGACCCGTTTGTCTTTAAAATATAAATGTATTGCCCTCACCACATGGCCGTGCAAAGGTTATCCGTCGCCATTCAACGTGGTAACGCGGCTAGTGTGATGGTACCTTTGCGCTAAGTACAGTCGCCAGGAAATTCATCCGAGCGACCTCGGTACTGAAAAATCTCTAAACATGCACTCTAAAACTCTAACGATATGTTAGAGCCCTGCGTGCGTAGACCGTAGAGTTGCCAGTGGCTAACGCTCAGCGTACAGCGTATCATAGGTTTAGTTTGTTAGGCTCTATATCACTCTTTTATATAGCGCGACTAGCGTTGAAAATTTCGAAAAAAAATGTTTTTTCCCTTTTTTTCGGGTTTTTACAAAACCAGTCAATGTCACTGTCACTATCACTCCTTGCCATCTATTTTAATTGACTTTTCCTCGATGACATCGCGTTATCCTGGTAAAAGTGGAAATTAGATCTGATACGCATTGGCTTAGAGTTGAAAATTAGTGTTAACTTTCATTAATTTTTTCGAAAAAAACCGGAAAAAAACGTGCTGTTTGGAAAGAATCGGATTTAATCCGGAAATTTTCAACGGTAAGCGCGACAATGAAAGTGGCGTTTCGTTCACGATTGAGCGTTAGAGATTGACATCTTCAGATATTTGTAAGCATCCTGTCCATTCAGATGAATCTGACGACGTCTGTACAATTTGACAGCGTCACGGAGACGGATCTCAAGTAATTAGGGCGTCCGTGATCCCGCATCCACTCCCCGACTCAGCATCCAGCGACTTAATCTTGCCGAGATTATGAATCCGATTTAACCAGTTTACTTTGTATTACAAATGGGTTCTGAAGGGTTTATTAAGTTTTTTAAAGGTCATGGACCTCTAATGTTTTAAGATCGAGAAGATTTGAATCGAAGACGATAGATAGTTGATACGAAGTTAAATAAAACCGTTTTAATACGAGACATATAGGTACATAAGCAAGCATTCCGTGTCCCAGAAAAAAATCGAAAAAAGTAAAAAAACCTAAAAACTTGCATTATGTCATAATCACACACTTTCAGAAAACTATTTTAGTTTGATCACCAACTTATAATCTTAAACCTTGAGTTCTATGGACATTTTTAGTTAAAATTATTGATATTTATTAATATACAGGATGAAATTTTATATACCGTTCAAATTTTAGACGGTTAATGTTGGCTAATTTGAACGGTGAATAAAAAAGACAAAGACAACAAATGCTAATGAAAGTTAGCCATATTCGTTTACTAGGTAGGTAAAAAACTTAAGTAAGTCACCTGCTGTATGTACCTATAACCATAAACTTTTTCACCTATAGATATACTGCACGTAGTGTAGTGTACTTATATAAATGTTACATCTCTTGTTATTATTATTATTATATTTCAATTTTTTTAAAATCAATTTTATGTTTTTTTAATGCATGTTAGTTGTAAGATAGAAAAAATAAGTCCCGCCAAGTTTCTTACCGGTTCTTTTCGGGTCAGCGGTGTAGGGCTAGAACCGGAAGTAGTTTTAATACTTAGACGATTCAAAAGAGTTTGTTGCTATTCTAATTTGAATAAAGAATTATTTGACTTTGCAGTTTTTATCTATGTATAACGAAATTAAGAGCTTTCAAGTTATATGTTGTAAGCCACAAAACGTATATTAACCTCCTGACCTAATACAAAACTACTGTGATTTCCTTAAAACATAATCATTACGAAAAGATTCGAATCATTAGAAATGATTTAGTTCATTATAAAACCGTCAAGCGGCCCAAATGAAGTGTGAATTATTTTATTGCTCGAAAATAACAATTAGTCACGGCTCTACCAAATTTTGTCACTAGTCAACTTTCGTGTTCTAAATGTTGGATAGGTGAGAAACACTACTATTTTCTCATCGTATTTCAAACTCTGTAAAAAGTTTTTTTTATGTGACGAAGGTAGACAACTGAGCTCTCAGCCTGATATAAAGCAGGAACTGAATGATGCCCACGGACATAGCGATCAGAAAATCGCCTATGCGCTGCCTACCCTGAGGACTTAGATGGATTGCCTCTATCTATGCCAGTAATTACACCGGCTATCTTACCCCCGAAACGAAACATAGCAGTGCAAACACTGGTATTTAGAGGCAGGTTAACGGTTAAGACGGTGGTAGCTATCCAGGCGGACCCTGCACGAGGTCCGAGCAGACTGCAGAGAAATGTTTAACTCATTCACGTAACCTTGATTGTTTCGTTTAATTTATAAGTTGTTAAGAGTCACTGAAACATTATCGATGCACTATAATGATAGCTACGCTCTCAATAGAGTAGGTACCTATGTTTTTAGGTCAATCACATTTTTATGCCACTCTTTGTCATGATTACGTTCTCCTGAATCACCCTTAGAATCGCAGATTAATAGCATTAAAATTAACAATACATTGATTAATTTGACAGTTACGTGACCTTTCCAAGATGGGTCACTCACTAATCGTGACAATAAGGCTTGTTTACGAAATAAAGCAGCCATTGCCGTATAATTCTATTTTTTTATGAAACCATAAGTACTTTTACTTGGATGCCGCGCGCCGCGCCGGGCCTTCTGTTATAAAATTATAAGAATTTAAGTCATCCCTGATTTTGAGAAATAATTTAGACCATTTTAGAGTATTTTTGTGAAAATATAATATCGTTTTATTTACTTTTTTTTGCCTCACAGGTTTGATGAAAAACATTGTGTGTGCTAAAGGGTGGTAAGTACAAGAATTATGAGCTAAGTATTATAAATATGTACTTATATCATCACCTTGTACTATACAAGCTGTTTCTCTAAGTTATTCTTATTTTGTGATTTTTAAGCATTTGTTATATAGTTTTTCATCGGCAGTGTTCCAGTGATTCTTAAGAGCCCGCAGCCCACATCTCCAGCTGTAACCGAGCACGTCCTGGCAGCAATTTGCAGGTCTTCGCCTGGCGTGGGTTGCCCTTAATTGAAATTAAAGGAAGCAATTACCTGTTGATTAGTTCTCCGATTGAACCACAATCGAACCGCGTAATGAAATATCGTGCAACGTGGACTAATTACCTAACTAATTAATAAAGTAAAATTCTAAGTTCTATTTATATAACGTATACTGCAGCAATCATCTACAGATTGAAACAGCAAAAGCTTATGTAAGAAGAGAGAATTCACGCCGGGAAATACTGTCGTCATAACGAAGATTTTAATTAAATTTGAAACTACCAGTTTACCTAATTTTTTACTGATGTAGGCTTGGTGTACTATCAGAGTTTGGCAAAAAGTAATCCGATTACTCCTTTTGATTACTTTTCTATGTGTAGTTAATTTGTAATCTAAATTACAAAGTTCACATACAAATGTAATTTACAGAAGTGATCAATTACTCTTTGCCCACACATCTGTGGTATACGAGTACACAAAGTTTTTTTTCTTGTTCACTTCTTGATTATTAGTCGAATAATTGTGTGAGAAATGCATAAAGAGTACTACGTATACGCCAGCTATTACTACGTCAGAATCAAGGTAGGGATAAGTAATTCGATGATTTGTATGATCGCCTCAGCCTCCTAATCTCGCCACTCACAAAAGGACCGAGAACGGAATCATTAGGCTGAACGGCTTAGATACCCGTCAGGTATACAAAGGCTGTGTTATATTGTAGTACGTACATATATCTAATAGGGCGGATTTTTATTTTGTTATAGTTTTTTAAAATTTTCCAAATTTGGACTTTTTTACATTTCTTCTACTCGGAATCACGAGCTCTTTCGATCCTGATAGAAATAAAAAAGTGTCCCAAAAAAAAATCCATTGCGTTACCATTTTTCATACACTTTCTTCGACCGTAACTCAGTGGAAGATAAAAAATGTATGGAATTCTCGGGACACTTTTTTCTGCTAATAAGGATCGAAAGAGCTCGCGATTCTGAGTAGAAAAAGTATGAAAATATCCAAATTTTGAAAATTGGTAAAAACTACAACAAATTAAAAATCCGCCAAATAAATTATAGATATTTCATAAGTAAGTAAAGGCATACGCCTCTGACAATTTATTAAGCCTATTATTTAAACTCTCAGCGGATACGAGCAAACAAATAGATTTTAAGTACCTATAGCTTGGTGATGTAACTTATACAGGGTGGAACGGAACGACGTTCCTTCCCGCTACCGATCGAGTCTACCAACCATTACGATGAACTTTCAGTATGGGACCAACATCGAAAACGTACATGGAAAATTGACTTTTCCATACTATTGAGCTCTAACTAATCACTACTTTGTATGAGGGGTTAGGGAACATACCTATACTACGTGACCCTTTTTTAAGCGTTTTTTGACCGCCCCCCTCCCCTGGCGACCAAGCGAAGTATATGCCAAGAACTAGTTTTCACGTAGTATTTTTTGGTCTTTGAAAACGCGTACTGCGAGAGTGCAGGCGTAGTTTAAATTGTAAATACCAGACCCCCCTCCTCCCCCTGGTGACCAAGGGTGTTATTTTAAACAGGTCTCGTAGTATGGGTATGTTCCCTTGATTTTTTTAAAGATGTTGGTACTATACTGAAAGTTCATCGTAATGGTCGGTAGCAGGAAGGATCCTCCTTCCGTTCCACCCTGTATACAGGTTGCCTAAAAATATGTGCATTCCCGCTGCCAGTGAGCTTCTCGAGAGCACGGCGAGTCGCGAGACTCGCGACGCGTGAACGCGGGCTCAGTGCTTGATAATGGAGACCTGGGCCCTCCGAGACATGACGCCCGTAGTATTAAATACATACATACATATACTCACGCCTGTATCTCATTGGGGTAGGCAGAAACCACTGAACGCCACATACTACGATCCTTGCAAACTTCCTTCGCTTCGCTAACATCCATACATCTTCTCATACATGCTCGTCGGTTACGGGTACTGCGGATCTGGCCTTTAGTTAAGATTTGAGAGATTTGATCTAAATATCCTCGCCTTGACCGCCCCCTTCCGACCCTACCATCCATCTCCTCAGCATATATTCTCTTTGTCAATCTACTTTCATCCATCCTTTCAACATGCCCAAACCACCGAAGCATTCCTTTTTCAATCTTGGTTACTAGTTACTACACTTTCTTCCATTCCACATCTCTCTCTTATAACGCTATTTCTGATCTGAATATTAAATACACGTGAGTTTAACCGTTTATTTATGTTTATAAGTTCTGCCCTCTTTGAAATCCAAATAACCTATTTTCTCCAACATGTTCTTACTTGATTGGTTCCCGAACTGCAAAGGTTTCCAAAGAGGCAATTGTATAGATCAGTTTCTGATACAGCATGGAATTAATCCTGAAAGCTTTCAGGTCTCTGAATACTGAATACGTTCGTTTCAGAGGTCTTAAGGTGAATTAATTTGTCTTGTATTGGCGAAGCTTCTGAATGCCAAGAACGTGTAAAGCTGCATATTATTGTAGGTAGATCTTGTATTTTATCATTACATAGTACCTATCCTGGTGGTTGCCGTGTGGTGACGGCAGTAAGAATACATTTGTTACCACCCCAACTCCTCATGGGGGTGTCGTAAGAATCGACTAAGGGATTGAAGTGTCACTGACCATTATTTGATAAAGATTGATGATGGGCAGCAGCGTCATCACAGTGGACACATTACTGCGATCGCCAATCCGCTTGCCCAGCGTGGCGATTATGGGCATTTACCTCCTAATGCGTCTATATGCATAGTTAATAGGAGAGGCCTACGTCCAGCAGTGGACTATCATAGGCTGATGATGATGATGATGATCCTGGTGGATTATCATGGACAGGCGTTAACCGTTTATGAATAAATGTTATTACTTTCCTCCTTTTTAGGGTTCCGTAGCCAAAATGGCAAAAACGGAACCCTTATAGATTCGTCATGTCTGTCTGTCCGTCTGTCACAGCCAATTTACTCTGAAACTATAAACGCTACAGTAATGAAATTTGGTAAGAATAATTATGTGTTGTATGAACCGCTACAGAATTATGATACTATATTGTACAAAAATATTTTTTTAGTATTCATATACTGTGTGGGGTATCAATAGAAAGGTCTTTGAAAAGGATATAAACATTTATGTAAAACATTTTTATTTAAAAAATGTGTCCCCCTCTCTGTTTTTTAAACTACGAGATATAAAATTATAAAAAATATATGTCATACATATTAATAAACTCTATCAACGATTTTTGGTTTGATTAAATTATCTCTTATAGTTTTTGAGATAGGTTGATTTAACTGTATTTTTAAATGATAAATTGATAATGATATGGAACCCTTCGCGCGCGAGTCCGACTCACACTTGGCCGGTTTTATTTCTTTCTATCGTGCTACTCGTCACTTTTGCAATTACATACTTGTTAGATTAGAACCAAGGGGCCTACTCCGATCCACTAATGCGACAGTAAGAACCTAAACTGAATCGTAATGCGTCAGTTCAATACACCGTGTTTTTTTTAATTCCGTTAAATTTAACAGGCTGTTTCGTACGTTAATTGGAGCTACCTGGTATATAGCTTTTCGTCTAACTCGAAAAAAAATTTTTTTTTCGTTTTCATACATAATAAATGGAATGGTAAGTGTGAGAGAACCTTAGGAATATCACAAAAGTTAATTTCAGTTGACTGACGGCACATGTCAAAATAAGTAGCATTAGGATGTACACTCGTTCAGTCATTAAACTTATTTTTTTAATAACTCAATAACATTACGAGTTAAGATACTAGTTTCTTAGAGAAATTGATTATTTTTGACCTAAGCATCCCTTTAATTTAACGGAAATCAATAAAAACACGGGTAGAATAACAACACAGCCAGTTCAAAAGAATACAAGCCTGTCAGTACAAGCCGTACCTAAACTGAATCGCATTTAAAAGATCATGGCAGCCCCTCTGACGGCAACAACGACAAACGATTAAACACAGTACCATCATAATTATCATAAACCTGCTAACCGCAAGATAATACACCGTGGTCTCTAATAACCCGAAAGATTTTAACAGTGTATTCCTGACCACATTTAGAAACTATAAAATCGAATAAACTTTTCTGGATGTTGCCTAGTTTCAGAGTTATTACCAATAAAAAAAAAACATATTTTCTAGCTGTTACTCAGTACAAAAGGTTTTTTAACGGCGTTGGTGCCATTATGGAGAATAGTCTCACTAACCTCATTAATAGATGTCAAAAAGTGAGAAATAAAACCTATAAAAAATTAGGTTTTTGTAAAAAATAACCTATACATATAATAAAAACTCGTTAACATTATGGGCATTATATTAAATTTGCCTTCACGCCGTCTAATCAACGCTTGCTCTACCTCGGCGTTGAGAGTATCAAGGACTAGGCCAAGTTCTTTACATAGAAACGAGACTGAAACTACAACCACTAATAAAACCGACAAATAGTCAGTAAAAGAGACATCAAATCATAACTTTGCGGATTACGACAATTTATGCGGCTCTAGCTTTGTCTCTCGGATTGATAGAACCAGACAGACAAAGGCCTATCTTTCTCTATTTTCCTATATTCATTTGTCATTCTGTCAAGTAAAATAGGGAAGGTAGTAAAACGAAATTGTATGATCCCTGAGGTAGGCTGAACGGTATTAATCTGACATGAAGTGTCGTTGGTCATTGGGTGGTGTATTGGCAATTTGGGAAAGGTTTTGTGTACCTACTGAGCCTATATAAACAAAGCTTGGTTTAAATAGAAAATGCACAATATTAAAGATATGACATTCATGTACGTATAAATCATGTAGGTAGGGTATACCCGAGTAAGACCGGAGTATTTTTCGATGAGTTAAAAGGATGTCACAAAAAAATTCATAAATTTATTCTCACTAACTTTTACCTGCAGATGTGTGATGTACGTGATAAAAAAAGAAATCAAGCTTTCAATATAAATTTACTTGATGCCGCTCAGCCGAATAGCTTAGGAGTAATCGACACTCAAACTTGCACAAATTTTTTTTCAAGACACCCAACCGAAAAACCTTCTTGGGTTGAGATCGGACTAGTATCTAATTTCAACTCTAAAGTAAGGAGAAGAAGGTGCATAGCTTCCTGCAGGAGTTGCTTTTTTATATCTACTGAGTCATCTGACGATAAAATTCCATGTTTTTCGGATCGGGTGAAAACTTCAGGGAAATTCCAATACAATGATGATGTTAAAAACGGTTCCACTTGTATTATAAGTATTTATTTTAAATATTTGTAATCAGCATGTGTCCAGTGTTTTCTATGAAAAAATCCACCTGACCCGTATTAATTGACTGCGAGTGTATACTGAAAGTTCATCGTAATGGTTCGTAGACTCGGTCGGTAGTGGGAAGGTTCGTCGTTCCGTTCCATCCTGTATATGTAGTATACTGACTGATATAGTTGCACTTTTGATAGCACTGCTAGTAAAGTCTATCATATATTAATATATTATTTTCTTCGGTTACCGCGAGGATTACGAGTACACATGAAATAAAATCATGAAAACGGATAAACTCGCGTTTAGGTATAACAAATTTTAACTTCATTCAGACGTTTCGAACACTTTTTTTTATTTTTTATGTTGGCACAACAAAGTGGCTCCATTCCACCTGATCGTAAGTGAAAAGTAGAGCCCTAATCGCGGCGGCAACGAACAGGAGACAATCAGTAACCTGTTAGTTGCCACCGCCTTGCTGGCCCGCTAGATGCTTCGTCACGCTTCGTTTAAAGGGTCCCAACTTATGACTCATCATCCGCATCTGCAGATCACAAACCCTGTAAAGTGTTCGAAACGTCGGAATGAAGTTAAAATTAGGTAATATACGCGAGTTTATCCGTTTTCGTAGTTTTATTTCTATCATACTAGTTCCCACTCCGTTAGGCATATCAAATTTATCTTCCTTCACCGTTTACACCGCCCTTATCCTTCCATACCTACATGTGTTACTTACTCAACATATTAGAAGTTGTGGTACCGGAATCAGCAGCCGATATCCCTAAGGACGGAGGGCGGCACGTTTCCGTTATCCAAGGCTCCCGTACCATGGTTTGTGTTACCGAGGACGCAAAGAGTCGATTGCAAAAAAAAATGTACATAATTAAACCTTTCATGAAAACGAAACTTTCGTGTGGTGACGGCAGTAAGAATACATTTGTCACCACCCCAACTCCTCCTGCGGGTGTCGTAAGAGTCGACTAATGCCGCGGCCACGATATCGGTCAGAGGCGACCGGCTTAGCGGAAAACGTATGGTGCTCCCTCTCGTACCCATATCGGCATCCCACTCCAACTCATGGATTCGCTCGCCGCTGGTCGCCTTAGACCAATGTCGTGGCTGGGCCGTAAGGGATTGAAGTGTCACTGACCATTATAGATTGATGATAGGCAGCAGCGTCACCATAGTGGACACATTACTGCGATCGCCAATCCGCTTGCCCAGCTTGGCGATTTTGGGCATTTACCTCCTAATGCGTCTATTCTATACGCATAGTTAATAGGAGAAGCCTACGTCCAGCAGTGGACTATCATAGGCTGATGATGTGATGTGTGTGATGTTAAATTATGTGGTATCGTTTGGTCTAAATTCACCTTGAGACGTGATCAGTTTTACATTTTTTTTACTCTTAAGATCCATTATTTCCGTAGCCAAAACAGCAAAAACAAATCCTTATAGTTTCGCCATGTCCGTCTCTCCGTCTGTCCGCAGCATAGCTCAATGGCCGTTAATACTAGAAATCTGCAAGATGGTACAGGTATACAAATTACCCATGGCAACAAAGTGGTACAATAAAAACTAGAAAAAATAATTTTTCGTCCCCCCAATTGGTGAAATGATTTTTTTTATAATCTTTATAGTGTGGGGTATCATTGAATAGGTCTCTTAAAAAGTATAAGGGTCTTATAGGAAACTTTTTTCAAAAAAAGTCAATATTTTCGGAGATAATTGCTCCAGAAGAAAAAAAGTAATCCCCCCCTCTAACTTTTGATCCGTAGGTCCAACAAATATAAAAAAAAAACAAGAATTGGGCTTATAGAATACTTTAAAATAAAACTTTTTCGAACAAAATCGGACCACCCGTTTTTGAATAACTACCGAACCCTACACTGAGCTTGGCCCGACATGCTCTTGGCCGGTTTTATTTTAACAACTAGCCGCTGAATGTTTTATGACTGAGAGTGTATTTATTACATTCTGCCCGTAGTAGGGGTAGCAACAAGTCGACGCCCGCTGCTCTGTAATCCATCTTCACTCACCAAAAAAAACGGAATCAGGAAAAAATCGGCGGCCTATTAATGTTATCTTGATACGCAGCGCAGTTTCGGCGTTTTTTAACGATTTCATTTTAAATCTCATTAAGCTTATCCCTGCATTGGTGACTGTTTTCCCTTTAAAACAACGAAATGAGATACAATTGTGAGATCTAAGGAAAACAATCGAATTTCAGACAGATACTTCGGCAAACGGTGATGACATTGAAATGTTATAATATTGCTTCGCTTTATTTTTTCTTTTCATATTGGAGTATATTGGAGTTTAAGGACACCGATATTTGGAGTACTTATCTTTCTAAAATCCTACAGTTTTTCTAAAGGTGGATTTACAGGAAACGAGCGAATATGCTCATTCTATCCCCTACTCTACGAAATCTACGAATTTCGACGAATTAATTATTACGTTTTGTGTAGCGAACGAATTTCTTAGAGTGGGGATAGAATGAGCATTCGCTCGTTTGTTGTAAATCCGCCTTAAGATTTCACGATATGCTCACGGAGTTTCGAAGTAACATGATACCTATGCAGCTCAGCATCATCATTCAACAGCATTATTCAGCTTCGTTACTGTAGCTGTATTTAACATGTTCATGACAGCAAAGAATTTTCAAACTTTACCTAGGTATGACATGGGGTCTGTTAGATCTGAAGCATAACTGTACACTAGTGCGTTAACGGGTCGAACATATCCCTTGGGTATTCTCTTATTTAATTATTATTATCTACGTCGTTAGGATGATTTACCTATGCATATTTAAAACACTAGATTACTAATCCTTTTACTGTACTTTTTAATTGCTACATCCAGAGATACGAGTATTTATCCCGTACCAGCATACGGAACAGCAAATTCTAGCTCGCACCGAACGAAAGTTCTACAACGGTTACATTCAACCCAATGCCATCCTGAACGTGTTCAATTTAGTATAATATTTAAAAAAAGGTATCCATAATGATGTCTATTTTTCTTTGGACATACATAACATCCGCTTGCCCAGCGTGGCGATTATGGGCATATACCTCCTAATGCGTTTAAATACGTACCTATAGTTAATAAGAAAGGCCTACGTCCAGCAGTTGAGTATCCTAGGCTGATGATGATGATGATGACATAACAAAGTCTTATTTAGTCCGGAAATGTAACTGTACCTACATTAAGAAACGAGTATGAAAACTAATACTTTTGAATAGAAATATCAAATTACACACGAAATCGTTCAACTTTTAACACACAATTGACATTTAAATGTCCGTCTAAGGCGGTAAAATAGGATCAAAATTTTATGATGGCGGTAAACTAGGTTAGGGACGAGTAATTAGGTATACTTACGTGCTCATATAAGTACGGTAAGCTGCTTATTCCATTTCGTTAATTGTATATTAAACTTCCCGGCTTCGTGAAAGGCGTTTGTAGCAAATGTACGCAAGATATAGGATTACATGTCGCTGCACGATAAATCAGGCTTGTTAGCTGCGTTATTTACGGCCTAGGGCGGTAAATACAAATTACTGAACAAATGTATGGCTCCTTAATTTGTTTTGCGGTAATTTAAGTTGAGGTATTCAATTTCTTCATATCTCCTGATATCACTTTATGTTCTCAATCTGTGTTTGTACCTACTACCTACCTACATGGTAATGCGAAGTGGGATCAAAAAATATTATATAAGTAACTACTTCTTTAGGTACAATTTTGAAAATGTGCCCAATCTATATTTTTTATTTACGTACCAACTACCTTTTCGGTAGAAAAAGGCGGGACCAAACTCTTGCCGCCTACATTTTTTAAATTTGTATTATTTTAATAAGTCGGTATACACGTTATAAATATTAGATGTCATATACCAAAGAAAAACGACCAAGATCACCTATGTCCGAGGTGGGGATCGAACCCACGTACTCAGCTTTCGCGGTTGATGCCTGTACCCCTCGGCCACTCGGTCTTAGCAACCATCGGTCAAATTTCTCGGGTATATGCAATCCCTTACAAGACTAGGCGCCTTTGACCATTCTCTAAGGGCAAGCACTAACTACATGCCTGCACCTCCTATTAGAATACTTTACAGTTTTCTAGAATAGCTAGAGAGAGATGGTGCTGCCATCTATTGAACATATTGTGAAAACACAAATCAAATTATTTATTAACTAAATATACAAACATAGGTGATCTTGGTCGTTTTTCTTTGGTATATGACATCTAATATTTATAATTTATATAGTATTAAGTAGTGTGACTACTGGAGAAAAATTAAAAGTACAAATCAAAATATTTAGTTAATAAATAATTTGATTTGTGTTTTCACAATATGTTCAATAGATGGCAGCACCATCTCTCTCTAGCTATTCTAGAAAACTGTAAAGTATTCTAATAGGAGGTGCAGGCATGTAGTTAGTGCTTGCCCTTAGAGAATGGTCAAAGGCGCCTAGTCTTGTAAGGGATTGCATATACCCGAGAAATTTGACCGGTGGTTGCTAAGACCGAGTGGCCGAGGGGTACAGGCATCAGCCGCGAAAGCTGAGTACGTGGGTTCGATCCCCACCTCGGACATAGGTGATCTTGGTCGTTTTTCTTTGGTATATGACATCTAATATTTATAATTTATATAGTATTAAGTAGTGTGACTACTGGAGAAAAATTAAAAGTACAAATCAAAATATTTAGTTAATAAATAATTTGATTTGTGTTTTCACAATATGTTCGGTATATACGTTTCGATGTTTCCGAATTGGGTACAAATTATTTTTATTAGGATATATATATACAGGGTGTTCCACGAGCCACTCAAAACCTTGAACGGGGTGATTTGGTAGGTTAAACTGAATAACTTTTACTATGGAGCTAACCCAGAAATCTCAAAAAAAAAATCGCCTTTTTTCATATAAAATGTCGTGATCAATCGGTCAAAATGTATGAAAAAGACAATGTTTTTTTAGATTTCGTGATTGGCCCCATATTAAAAGTTGTTCAGTATAGCCTACTAAATCACCTCGTTCAAGGTTTTCAGTGGCTCGTAGAACACCCTGTATAATTATATATTTTTTGCAATTGTCAAGTTTTAATTAACGATTGTTAAGATTATAAATTTATAACAAAAACCAGCTCATTTATGTATAAAGTGTGATGGTTCAAACATTTAAGGTAATTTTTATATTAGATAATTAAGTAGTCTTTCTGCACTCGTTTATCACAAATATTAGTTCCTTGGTAATTGTTATTTTCTATTTATTTAAGTACCTGTACCTATACGTATAAATATTACATATATCGAACTCACAATGCAAGCCTTAATTAAAATAATCGTGGGATTGGGTCGATTTTATTACATTGTCCTATTTAATTTATTTTGTTTTATGTAATACTAGCGACCCGCCCCGGCTGCGCACGGGTTCTATACCTACATAAAAACCTTCCTCTTGAATTACTCTACCTATTAAAAAATCTCATCTTATGAAAATCCGTTGCGTAGTTTTAAAGATTTAAGCGTACAAAGGGACATAGGGACAGAAAAAGTGACTTTATTTTATACTATGTAGTGATAATGTAGGTGCATTACAACTCGTAAGTTAGGTTTTATTGATGATTCCGATTCGCTATACCTAAGGTCAAATAAAATTCGTACTGATAACAAATCTTACATTAAGTCCTGACTTTACAACGCACTTGGGCAAAATTGGTGGAAAATGTATATAAATGGTAATCTCGAAGGCCGAGATATATTTAGGCATTGTCCAGTAATGCTGATTGAGAAAAATGGCGTCTTGTTGCAAGCCTCTAGAAAAACGGTCTAGAAAACTCTAGGGACGAGCTTTTTGTAAGTTATTTGTTGATGTAAAATAATTATATAATACAAATGTATTTAACGCGAGAGTAAACAATAATAATAACACTAAAATCTAAAAGAAAACATCTTAAGGTGCGTTCAAACTAAAAGAGCATTCGCTGTTCTAACCTCCCACTCTACGAAATTCGATCGGTACACAAAACGTGATTGGTTGATTTCGTAGAACGGGCGCTAGAACAGCGAATGCACTTTTGGTTTAAACGCACCTTTAAAAGATGATATATACATACTTACAAATAAAAAATGTGCTCCAACTCCGAGCCCGACGGTAATGTGCCCAGAAGGCTGGCTGCATTTCTGCGCTGAATAGCGCTGAGCAAGAAAGGAGCTAGCCCTCTGGTCAGCGGTAGCTTCGATCAAGCGTTTGTCAAGCTCCTTGAAAATGGAGTGGGCTCCAGGTCCCCAAGGTCCGAGGGTATCTACCCACAACGGCTCAAACATGGAACCGGAATCTAGGGCTGCATATTTGCGCCGCTTGAGGTTTTCAGCCGTTTCAGTAGCCGCTCCAGCCTGATGTAATTTGGTAGGTATATTTATTGAGGCGATACAGACGAGCCGCCTGGTGAAGAGGGGACATGACCACATTGACCACCGCTCCGGGTTGTTCCTGGCGCAGAGGTTGTCCATTGCGGTTCAACGCGGAATCGCTGCGAGCCTGATGGGCACTTATGCTCCGGGAACGTTGACATTATTTGAGTAGGTTACTTATTAGTTGTAGTGTACCTAGGCAGTTTTAGTTTAATATTATTATTAGCCGTGTGGGGACGGCAGTAAGAATACATTTGTCACCACCCCAACTCCTCCTGCGGGTGTCGTAAGAGTCGACTAAGGGATTGAAGTGTCACTGACTAAAATATTTAATTGATAAAAAATTGATGATTGGCAGCAGCGTCATCATAGTGGACACATTACTGCGATCGCCAATCCGCTTGCCCAGCGTGGCGATTATGGGCAGGCTGATGATGATTATTATTTGTTGTACTATCGATAAGTTTAGATTTAAGTATTTAGTTTTTTTTATTTGATTGTATTTTTTAACATTAATGTATTTGGAATCCTTCTGATAATAATAACTGCAAGATATTTATCAAAACAATATGTGCAGTGTAATATGTACAAATTGTACATCACTTAAAAATCGCTATCCCAATTGTACGTTACTTTTTCTGTTTTGGGGTAATTTTGTAATTTTGGGGAACCTAATTGTGTTTTTCATAACTACTTCAATCCGCTGCTTTTATTTCTTCGGATACAATTTACGTAGTCTATGTTTGTAAAATATTATAATTTTAAATCTACTTTCTACTGTTTACACTAAAACAATCATGCGCCCGATATTTTATTTGCTATAGGAATTACTTACCATGTGTCTCCACGGTACCACACGGTACCACGGTGTACCACGGTACGGTACCGTTACATTTTTGTTTATTTATTTATTTAAGCTTTATTGCACAAAATACAAATTAATGTACAAATGGCGGACTTAATGTCTAATGGCATTCTCTACCAGTCAACCATAAGGCCAAACAGAAAACGAATAAAAAGATAACGAATATAAGGTATTTTCGTTGTTGTCAAATGACTATTTTGTCTAAAATGATAATTCAGTTTTCACTATCTATCCTCAGCCTATCTTCTACTGCTGGACATAGGCCTCTCCTATTAACTACGCTACTACATTATGATGCCTCCATACGCGTATGAGGTGAACACCCATAATCGCCACGCTGGGTAAGCGGGTTGGCGATCGCAGTAGTGTGTCCACTACGATATACTGTCGGCCTCCGTAGCCTAGTTGGTAGTGGCCCTGCCTACGAAGCTGGAGGTTCCGGGTTCGAATCCTGGCGAGGGCATTATTTGTGTACCTATTTATTTATCACAAATATTTGTTCCTTGGTCATGACTTGGCTTGGTCTATCTATTTAAGTATCTATATGTATCTATCTATTATATATATCGTCGCCTGATACCCACATCACAAGCCTTAATCGAGCTTACCTTGGGACTAGGTCGATTTGTGTAAAGATGTCCAAAAATATTTATATTTATAGTTATTTATTGTTGATGATGCTGCTAATGGTGGGCACCATTAATCTTCTATAAACGAATGGCCAGTGCCACTTTAATTCCTCAGTCGACCTTAGGACCTTAGAACAGCCACAGGAACAGTTGGGGCGGTGACAAATATTTTCTTACAGCCGTTGCCGTCTCCACGGCAGCCTTTCAAAGCGCTGGGGGGTTACCGTGACGTGGGTACTAATGCGGTTCAGTATAGGTCGAGAGAAAGGGACAAGGCTATACGAGTCGTATATCACTGTCGCTTTCCCTGAACCTAATCTGAATCGGATTAGTACACATGGTAACCCCCCTGTTGTTGCTTTCAAAAAACAATACAACGCGTGTAAACATGCTTTTTCCTGATCCAAAATGCACACAGCTTATAACATTGTCCTTACTATGATCTTGGCGATTTTTCTGTTTCGAACGCTTGAAGTTGTCAACCAAAATCGTTTTGAGATCTTCAAGGTGCGATTTTTTAACTATAATATTAATGGATTACTTTAGCGTTTTAAATTTATACCGCATTTATTTTTAGAAATATTTGGTAGCTGTAAATAATGTGCATGCATACTGGCAACACAGCATACTGGTAATGTACATGGCAAATAACCTCAAGAACGTATTTAGTCCCAGAAAATAGTCCAGTGCGTGGAAAAAATGCCAGTCACTAACGTTCAGTACCTAGAGTATCGTAGTAGGTAATATCTTTCTATCACTCTTTTATAGTCGATTTTGTGTATCCGCCACCCTCTCCAGTCACGAGGCGTGAACGCGGGCTCTGTGCTTGATAATAAAGACCTAGTGGCTTATGATGGTCCCGTTTTATCTATTTATCGTGCTATGCTTCACTTTCGCACTTACATACTTGTTAGAACCTGACGGCAACAACGACAAATGATTAAACACGGTACCATCATAAGCCTACTAGACTCTCCGAAACATATGACGCATAGTGATTAAATACACATGAGTTTAACAGTATAATATAGTTTTAGTTATTATGTCTCACGAAAGTTTAAATTCAATTATTTCAGTTTCGTTCGCGACTAAGCGTTAGCGATTGCCATCTTGGCTACGTACCTAAATAGGTGTCCGAAGAACTACAGATGCCATTCTGCAATCGTAGATAATAGATAAGGCACGTTACCATAATAATGTAAAAAAAGGTCACGTGACTTTTAGTAGAAATTTGTCATTCTCATACATTTATAACTTATCGCTTATCTTATACGATTGCAGGATGGCATCTTGGCAAGGCGTTCTGATGTCTCTGGCCCTCCATCAAGCTCAAGGTTGTTTTGTTCGTTAATCCCAGCGTTAGATGTATACGATCAACGGAATACAAGCGCACCCGCTCAAACTTGCATATGGTGCGAGCGACAGGTAGAATGTAAACTTTCACCGAAACCATCGTGCGGCAACTTATGGTAAGGGCGTAGTTTAGCTAGGATTGTGTCAGAACAATAATCTAGGGTTAGGCAAAATCCGCGGCGCGAGGAAATCGGCACGACCGGGTTCAATTTATACATGAAGGCTTTATTTAATGTCGTAGTTAGCAATTTAAATGGCGATTAGGACTGGAATCTGTTAAGTTTTTTGACACGGGTAGAAGAAGTAGGATTATGTCAAATTGTCGATCCCTGTCAGAGAAACTTTGTTAAATCGCTTTACCGTATAGTGGTATCACCAATTTCGAAACATAAAGCTTCAGCTCTGTGCAATCACTTTTCCATGTGTAGTTATTCTTATGCCCGCTTTCCACTGAGAGCGAAGCGGACTCATTAATGGCTCCGTTTCACGTTTAACACTCGCTAAGGACTAGTATTTAGTTGACGGCTGCGAGTCACAGCAGCAGTGAAAGATAAAAGGATCCATTAATGACTCCGCTCTTCTTCTCATTCGCCCGCTTCCAAAACCGTTTACCTATGGTTTTAAGCAAACGGCGAGAAAATAGATAAAAACATATCTACGAACGTGTTTCACAACGTGTGTCAAAAATGTCATTACATGGTTGTCTATTGTTTGCCCGACAGTTATTTAACATAATATTCATATGCCCGAATCTAACTTGCCCGAATTTCATTTGCCCGAATGATTTGTTTACCATAAAAATTGTATGACATACTGCTTGTTTACCCGAATATTACCTTCCATAATCATACAATGCCATCCTATTTCTTTTCTATATTATTAAGTGCAATAATATGGTTTAATAGAATATTCAAATGCCAGAAGCAATTGTTGCCATATTAATTGATGGCCATATTATTAAGTGCAATAATATTATTTAATGGAATATTCAAACGCCATCAGTAATTATCAGTTTTTTCAAATAAGTACTAGCTATATTATTAAAAGTTACAAGCATTTGAAAAAACGGGCTTCTGGGAACCGGTCGACGAAGCCCCGCTGCGCGGGGCTTCTATTTCTGCTCTAAGGGATGAAATGTACCTAACGAACCTATCCAGGTTAGGGTGGGGGAACTTCGCCCCCCGAGCCCCCCTTGTGGGGGGCTTCGCCCCCCCGTCCCCCCCTTTTTTGGTTTTACAAAAATGAGGATGCGTAAACAATGAATTAAAAATACTTAAGTATTTTTTAGTCAACGCTTTTAACTCCGCCCTACCCTAGAAACCTAACCAATCCAAGTTGGTTTTGCCCTGGTTTATTACTTGAACATATTTTTAAACCATTAACCTAGCACTGTGTATGCACAAAATTTAGTAGGCTAAACGAGTAGGATGCCATTTAACATTATGACAAATATTCTCGGCCAAAAAATTTAGGACGACGTTATGCGACACCACAGGCACCCAGAATACTAACCTAACCTACTTTTTAATAGCAGTTTCACTTTGTGGAGGGTCTTTTGGATGACAAGTTACGTTATGGCATGTAATATTTACGGATTCCGATGATTCTGGCAAAAACATTATGGAAACTGTCTTTTCTGGTAGCTAATTTGGATGACAAACGATGTTGTGGCATGTGATAATTACGGATTTCGATGATTCTGACAAATGACATTATGAAAATTGACTTTATGGGAAACAAAGTTTCTGGCAAATGATTAATATAGTAAACAATAAGTATGGCATACGATGTTATGAGAAACAATATTATGTGTGTTGAATAGGATGGCAAATAAAATTATGGCAAATGAAATTCTGGCAAATGGGGGTATCCCGTTTTTACGTTCATACTAATAAATATCAATAATTTTAACTAAAATTGTATATGACCTCAGGGTTGAAGGTTTTAAGTTGGTTATAAGACCAACGTTGTGATTTACATGTGCGTGATTATAGAATAATGTAAATTTTCAGTTTTTTTTTTTAATCTACTGACGGTTTGTATAGTTCTGATCAGTGATCACGAAATTGCTAAACCACCATGAGCTAGCGCAGGCAACAGAGTAGTGGAACGAAAAAGGGTAGTGTTTGATACTTTGAACCTATGTTGACCGGTGATAAACCTATATTTGTATTTTCATGTATTTAAATATACGTAAACTAAATCGACCCTCGAGAAATTGTATGTTGACGTTTATTTAAATAGACACCTCAAAGTAAATACTATATAATTTAGGAATCTTCGAATTAAACTCCTACATGATTTATTTGGCAACGTGATATTTTCTGTCTTTATACACAGGTATAGTCAGGGACATTAATATGAATACAGATTGTTAGTCTGGGGTATAAAGTCTAACCCCCTTATTCATAAATGTCTGCTAACTTAACAAGCCGCTAATAATTGTTTGTCCCTTTTGGTCTTAACAATGTGTAAATAAGAAACAACAGACGTTTATGAATAACCTGACTGTACAGTTTTAAAAATGCGCCGTTTAATGTGTTGAAATAAAACAATTATACAGGTATAAACAGTATGTTTAATACACCATCACATGAAATAGGCAGTGTCATTTATATAACATGGAATTTGATATTTATATTATATACTATGTATTACGGTAACTTTATGTATATTTATTATAAGAAGTATAGTAACTTTGCGTTTATAAAGAACGGTAAACATTGAGAATATTGAAACACAATTATAGAAAACATTTCAAAACATTGTTGATAATAATAACATTTTGTAAAAGTCCCAGGTCTCGGTCAAAATAAAAAAAACTGCTCCAAATATTATGATTCACGCCGCAGTATTTTTGGTTATAGGTAGAATTGATTTTTTTTAAATCCATCGAGCAATTTTATATAAATCAAACAATTTTTCATTCCGAGAGCCATTTGCAAAATATAATTATGTACTATCTGCTAATATTCTACGCTCGCAATAACTCGTACACTTTTTGATACAAGCTTTCCAAGCCAAAACTGTAATAAAATACATACATACAATATTTTTTTCTATAAGTCTGTATAAATGCATTGTTTTACTTGGCACACCGCCAACGCACCAACTACTAAGTCTAGTAATTCCAAAAGGTCCTATGTACAGCTAAATCATATGTACATAGGATCTTCTAGATACGAAAGACGAAAACTTAATTTGCTTGACCACAACTTTTCTGTAACACATGTGACATGGTTTACTAGTACAGGAATTACCCAAGACAATCTGGTTGTTGGTTGTTAATGGATACAAAACAAAGTCAAAATATCGTAATAATCTAGATATAATTATTGTACTTACGTGTGCACTTCTAAAAAAAAATACATCACAGAGTTAATGATGCTGAGCAAGAAATGTGGTGACACATTCGCTAAAATGTTTGTATGAAACGTTCCTGTTTCGTTACCAAAAAAATTATCAATATCGGAGACGTGATCCAAATGTACAATATTTTTGACAAATGCTCGCCTAATGTAAGAAGGTACTTAAGAACATAGTCATGTGGCCAAAAGTTGTGATCTCGCCTTTATAAAAAACCTAAACCTATCTTACACAAAACTTTCTTTACTTTTAAAGTCGTATACAAATATATTTTTACTCTCCCTATCTTGGACCGGTACACATACAAACCTATTCTTGCCTTCACTTTTCTCCGTTACGTCTAAAGTTATAGAATACACGTTGTTTGTCTTAACATCTAGGTTTAATATTTGTATTTGTTTATTGTTCTCACTGGCAGTATCTTCGTTTTGACTTTCATGTACTTCTACTTCTACATTATTATCGTTGAGTTCGTTCATGGCGGAAATGAACTGCATGCTATTGCGTCTAGTGTTAACAACATTGATAATTTCTCCTACTTTTAACTGTTGGACGTTAGGTTCTGGTTCCTTCTTCTTTTTTATCTCTTTGATGATATTCTTCTGCGAGCTCGCTCTATTGCTATACCTTCTCCAGAACGAATCTGAATTTTGCTGACTGCTTGAGAATCCTGTCGATGTAGTTGTGTTAAAAGTATCTCTCCTCTGCATATTTTCTCTCAAGCTCCTTCCACAATTCATCAACTTATTTATCTTCAACAGCTTAACGAACCCTTCTCTAAACTTTGACGACATCAAATTGTACAATATTGGATTTATCGCGGAATTTAAATACAGCATTACTCTACAAAAATACAAAAGTATATAATACCCATCTATACCTAACGACATTATTGTCTCGGGTGGAAATACGATGATCCACAACGTAAGTGCTTTGAAAGGCAATAAACATAGGAAGAAAGATAATACAACAGTTCCAAGCATGAGGATGACTTGCTTCCTATACCGAAGAACGTTGTTGTTATTGTTGTTGTTTTTGGAGTTCTGCGCGATGATGACGGGGTTCTCCATGAGGTTTTTGGCGATGACGCTGTAGAGGACTAGAAGGACGCCGAGGGGAACGATGAAGAAGACCGCGATGGTGAGAATGAAGAACAGAGCCGACCAGAAGGTGTCGGCCTGGGTGAGGCACACCGGGTTCCTGGAGCCGTCTTCGTACTCCTCGTACTGGAACGTGGCGACGCCGAGGATGGGGCTGCGAACACAACATCCAGTTAATTATTTGGTAAAAAAAAAACATATTCAGTAAAAATGCCCTCAATTAGACATACAAAAAATTTATAGTTAACAGTTTTGTAACGATAACTAAGCATCAAATTACTATACTTAAATGAGTATGGAAGTACAGCATAAAGCTGCTGATTATTATATAGTTTTTATGGTAAACTGTTCGTTACAAAACTTAGAAACTTACTTAATAGGGTAGGCAATTTTCGAAAACGCACATTAACGGATTTTTGTGAGGGTTGTTCTCTATTAGTTCATTCGCTTAAATAACATAATACGAACTCTCAGTACAATTAGTTTATGGTACAATACGTTATCAAATGTATAATTTTATTCACAAATAAAACCATATTGTTAATTTGCAAACTAATCTACAATCACAAAAACACAGCTTAATATCATTCCTTTTATTCAGAAAACATGTTTCACTCTCCAAATATTCTTAGGCTAAATATTTTTAATTTTAGCATAACGTCTCTAATTTGCTACTTTATTAAGAAAATTAAGTCTAGCTATCGTCGCTTTAAGAAAAACTAAATTATGTTAATTTCAGGCATTTTATCAAACAAGGTTCCATCTCAGTGTAAAATTATAGGCAGTTAGGTCTTTGTTAAATTGATGCATTGGTTCCAGGCAGAAAGAGGCCTTGGTGCCTCAAAATTACATTTCTTCGGAATTATTTCTGGTCTCGAGGGAGCTTAGATATTACATACGTGTAAGCAAATTTACTTGTATTACCTTGTTGCGATGGTATTATGATTTATGATTTCATCGAACATTTTATAAATAAAATGGCAGTAAGTACCTATATAAAAGAACAGAGTGAAGAGCTTTCAACCAACTAAAGATTGTATCCTATTAATACTGAAATCGAAAAGTTGTTTTTCTGTCATGAAAAATAAGAAAATGTTCAAAATTGGTGTTAAACATGAAGGTAGGTACAATAGGAGGTACGGCACTTATTTGCGTGAATCAAATAAAATAGCGAGCATTATTTTAGATCTTTCACTAAGTTTTGAAGTTCATTGTTTATTTTTGGATTTCCTTTTAGCATTGCCGTGGGCGTTTTAGGGTAAATAAGTGTCTATTACCTATGAACCAATAAACCAATACAATAACCACTCTGTATAATTCCCTGGCGAATAACAATAGGAATTCGATATTGTTTTGGAGTTGCCAAGTTGGACTAATAGTTGAACTGGGACGTGGGTGCCTAGCGGAAACATTTACTTGAACATTAGGTACAGTCGACATCAGATCTGCGACCATACATAACATGGACGTTAACGCCAGCTCAAAAATGCCCCCGAAAACAATTGTTCAATTGTGCCAAGATGGGCAGGACATAGCGCTTTTCTTAACACCGCGCATATTTTGACGAAACAACTTTGACAAACGTTTATAGAATTATAGCCAATCAAAACTTTGATGGACCAATCACAAATATTTTTAAATGGCGGCTTAAGTTTTTAAAGGTTGATATTGAAATTCATTACCTTGATGCATTGAAGAGGGGGTGACACTTGTCAACTAAAATTCAAGACCATGTTTTATTTGTTCGTATATTCGTCACATTGACATTTGAATCCAGATTAATTTACCCCAGAAATGTAACTAATGCACTGGTCTCACCAAAATCGAGCTAGCTATAATAGTAATAATTGAATAGAAAATAGTAACTAATTGAGAGCTCAGCTATAATACACTCGCGGTGAATGAATACGGGTCAGGTGGATTTTTTCATAGAAAATACTGGAAACATGCTGATTACAAATATTTAAAATAAATATTTATAATACAAGTGGAACCGTTTTTAACATCAGATTGTATTGGAATTTCCCTGAAGTTTTCACCCGATCCGAAATACACGGAACTTTATCGTCAGATGACTCCGAAGATGTAAAAATAGCAACTTGTGAATAAAAAACTCGATTTACAATACATTTTAGGTGGTTTTCTTAAACGGTCTACATTTTTGTCTATACAAACCTACCTAACCACAATTTTGTTTTTTTTTGGGTTTATTTAAAAATTTAGGGGAATTCCAATATAACCTGATTTAAAAATAGATTTTACCTACACTACTTATAAATATTTTTTTAAAATATTTGAAATCCCCATGTTTGCATTATTTTCTATGAAAAAAAAACACCTGACCCGTTTTCATTACCGGTGTGTGTAGTTACTATCTCAGCACTGAACTACAAATATCGCTGTGTCTCTTTTCTTAACATGTGTGCGATTATTGTTTGTTCGTTTTTAGAGCCGATCTAGCTTTTGGTGGGGCCAGTGCCTAACAGGGAACCCTGTAGCATTGAGGCAGCGATATGTGTAAGTAAATTTATAAATAAACAAGCTCCTTATAAAATACAATTTATCTCATCAGAATTCACTTAAGTGGCAGCAGCATTGTGCGTTGTGGTGATAATTTACAGAGATGATAACGCCCATTGTTCGAGTTGCGGTAAATCGTCCCCTTAAGATTAGTGGTAGCGTAAATTGCGGTCTGGGTAGCATATATTGGTAATGTCAGGGACCAGAAGAAAATAAACACTGTTTATCCTGTCTGACCTGATCGAATTTGTTTGGCCATTTATTGGTGTAGCATATAAATATTCTGTGGTGTAGCCTACGAGAATGTCGAGACATTCCAAAAAAAAATACATAGTTAAAGCAATAATCAAAATAAAAATTAGTCATACTAACTATATGGTAGGTATATATTATTATACTCTGTCCAACAACCTTTGGCAGTAGTAAAAGTGGACAAATTTAAAAGTAATAGGTTCGTATTGTTGAACGCTCATAGAAAATATTAATTTGTCGCCGTTTTTCAGCTCCAAAATTTGTTGCAAAAAATTTTACTTTGTAACACAAAAATTATGACATTGAATTTTGTTTTCATCAAAGGCCTTTAATTATGTTTTTTTTTGCAATCAACCAGTCAGGTCCATTAATACAATTACTTTAATTTATATTGTTTTTTTATTCATAGTTTTTATTCTTCTTTAACTGATTCATAATCAATAAATGCCCTAAAAAAATACATAGTAGGTTGGTGCGAATATGCAGAAACTTGATTTAAGTGGAGAATTTTATAAAACCTGAATCTCATAAAAGTTTTCAAAGATATTATATCCAATTACCAATTTTGTCAGCATATGAAAGCGAGCACATTTGTTTGTGTATATTTGTTTCTTGACCAAGTATCCATAATTTTTTTTTGGTCTACAACACAAGCTTTAATTAAGGGGACCAAGTCGATTTCTGTTTGATTATCCCACGGTAAATATTTATTTATTTTTGAAGCTTTGTATGTGTTTAAGTTATTTTTGTCTAATTAGGCACTTAAAACTTAAAAGGGCCGTCTTAAATATATGATCTTATCTATCCTAGGATTGATTCTCCACGTACGTTATTTACTTACATTAGCAGCCGTTTTCTCTTAAAAATGCTCACGACTATTTTCTCCGTGGCTTTTTGTCATTTAGAGAGCCTAGGTCTCCCTTATCAAGCACTTAGCTCGCGTTCGCGACTCGCGAGCGCGACGCGGACTGGCTCTCCGAAACATAGTAATTATGTCTCACGAAAGCTTAAATTCAATTAGAGAAATGATTTTATGACAGATTAATACTAAAGCATCATAAGCATCATTAAGTTAAAAAAAACGGCTGTTTATTTCAATGATAAAATTACAGATTGCCTTAGAGTCATTTCTTAGCTACATCTATAACATTCTGAATTATTAGCTAAAGTATCTACTTATGTTGATTTTTTTGGATATTATTGTCTATCTTAGTGCTTAGAGACCTCAGGAAATTGGTTATAATATGTGTCAATAATAATGCTAGGCTAGGCTTTTTATTCCATTATGATCCATCCATATCAACAGGTACACACAGTGGAAAAATATTTTTTCTTAATATAAGGGTTATTACTTATTAGCATGACATTCAGCTAATAGCTATAGAGGAATGTCAGACGAAAATTAAACCTCGATTATTGAGTGTTAAGTTCTGCCGTCTGTATTATGATATTCGTCTCTGGTTCTGCTTTTATAAACAATGGGTCTCCAGTTAAGGTGCCCCAAAGTATTATGAACATGAACACAATGATTTCACACAATTGTGTTTCTACATGTAACGTTATACGGACGAAATTACGATACAATTTTTTGATTTTATGTGCTTGTTAGTGCTCAAATCGACTTATTTATTTGGGGAATTTACATATCTACTTTATTGCGATTTCTGTGTAATGTTTTTTTTTTATATGGGCACTACAAAGTGGCTCCACTCCACCTGATCGTAAGTGAAAAGTAGAGCCCAAATCGCGGCGGAAACGAACAGGAGACAATCAGTAACCTGTCAGTTGCCACCGCCTTGCTGGCCCGCTAGATGCTTCTTCACGCTTCGTTTAAATTAAAGTTAAAGGTTCGTTTAAGTGTATTGTTTTAGTATCAACTGCTATAACTTGTATAATTTACTATTACTATAGTTCGGGAAATATTATTTGACCGACTCTTATCTTAATTACGACCTTTTGTTTTGCATCATTAACAATAGAAAAGTGCTAGACTGCTGATTGTCTAGTAAGTGTTAACGCAAAACAAAAGGTCGTAAGTAAGATAACAGTCGGTCAAATAATATAGCCCGAACTATACCAGTAACTATATGCGTTAAATTTCCGATACTCCATTGAAGGAAAAACACTAAGTAAATACCTACAATAAAGATTTAATCTTAAAATCTTTGAATAATAATGAAAAAGCGAACTCGGAAAGGTTCCCTTATACCATTAATTTATTATATTAAAATTGTATGTGTATTTTGCAGTAAGACTTAGTATTACATAGATTTAGCTTACGTAATTTAAATATCGTGGGTAATTGTGACGATACAATATAATCAGTAATTTTAAGATAATTGTATCTCACAATATGACAAATTCCTGGAAGCTTCTATGAGATTTTTGATTTCGAGCCATTTTCACCATAACCGCATAAAATAATCTGTCAGATAAATGTTAGCTGTCTTTTTTTAATATGCCTGTGGAAAATAACAGTGATAATTTCGTCGAATATTTGTCTTAGAATATATATCTTATAATACTAGCTTGATATTGACATATAATTTATATTACATGTTTTTTAAATTAGATACTTTTCAGTACAGATGGTGCTTTTTTTAAGCGCTAGTGCGAGAAGTGGTTCATTTTATGTCAGGTCGAAATCTTAGGAGTGCCATATGTACTGAAAAACGTCCTACGATAAATTTCGCAAAGGCAATTCGTAACTCGTGTCTATTTATCTCCACTCGTTTCAAACTTCATTTTTTTCGCACTTGTACCGTAATGTACTAGTTTGACACAATTCTGTTACTCCGCCACTCGGCAGCGAAATCGTCGTCGAATTAAAGCGCCATTACAGTTATATAGCAGCGATTAGCAACGCCCGGCTCATTGTTCTGTCGTAAATGCGTAATACGGCGCTTATGCAGCTAAAATCGCATTAACT
The DNA here is from genome assembly GCA_025490895.1 of Thaumatotibia leucotreta. Lineage (NCBI taxonomy): Eukaryota > Metazoa > Arthropoda > Insecta > Lepidoptera > Tortricidae > Thaumatotibia > Thaumatotibia leucotreta. The sequence goes on from JALPQI010002512.1 coordinate 58,976, forward strand.
CGACGTGTGACTGTGTTCTATTAAATGAAATGAAATTATTATGAGATTACATTAAATTAAATATTTGACTAACTTGTGAGCTTTGGTGTAAGTATCGTACACAAATTCTCTTTGGTATTTTGATAAATTTATTACTTTGATAATAAATATAAATATGTAGGTATGTAAATTCTTTATTGTACACGAAACACTGGCAAAAATACACATTTGTACAAAAATTTAGACAGGTACAAAGGCGAACTTATCCCTGTATGGGATCTCTTCCAGTTAATCTTTGAGCAAGGGTCATTGTCAGATTTAGGTTATCGTCTTTTCGGTGGACATACATAAAGTTACGCCGTGTGGTGACGGTAGTAAGAATACAAATTTTGTCACCACCTCAACTCCTCCTGCGGGTGTCGTAAGAGTCGACTAAGGGATTGAAGTGTCACTGACCATTATTTGATAAAATATTGATGATGGGCAGCAGCGTCATCATAGTGGACACATTACTGCGATCGCCAATCCGCTTGCCCAGCGTGGCGATTATGGTCATTTACCTCCTAATTCGTCTTATACGCATAGTTAATAGGAGAGGCCTACGTCCAGCAGTGGACTGTGATAGGCTGATGACGTGACGTGACCTAAAGTTAAGGAATTTCTGTACTAATTTTGAGATAAAACAATTGACGATACAACTAGGTTCCCCGGTCTATAGCCCTATGCAATCAAATCGTAACATAGATTAATAAAAGTTAACTTTTGACCACCGAGTGGACAAGTTTTGTTTTTCGGACTATAGGAATCAAAAGATAGAAATAAATAAATATCTCAGGACATCTTACCCAAATCGACCTAGTCCCACGGTGAGCTCAATTAAGTCTTGTCATGTGGGTGCCAAGCGACGATATAATTATGTTACATAGAGTTTTTTTTATGGACTAGGAGGCTATAATTACACGTCACCCGAGACATTTCCCACTTAAACGGCCTTGGCATGTAATCTACTATTGCCACTGAAAAAGGGCGATCAATTCAATTTTCCATGAGTGATCAACAATACAAACCTATATCTTTTTGTCCCCTTTTACTACTGCCGAAGGTTGTTGGACAGAGTATACCAAATACGAGTAGTTTGTATGTATGACTAACTTTCGTAACACAATTGACGCGGTCGTGATATTTGTTTTGACCTTAAATATTATGTATATAAAAATTGCAATTGACCCTAATGATAAGTATATGTATTCCTGCTATAGCCCCTAACTAGTATGTGGTCTGTCAAAAAAGTACTATTGGAAAATAAACCTTGAAAAGAAAATTCAAATTTTCAATACATTGGTGACAGGCGTCCTTTCAGGACGTCTCCACAGTTCAGGGGATAGGGATCTTCCGGCCTGATTCAAAATCCCCAGATAAATGTGTATATCCGTCAGATAAAATGAACACATCATTTAAATAAAGCACAGCTATGTAACATTTATCTGACAGATATAATCTATTCGGGGATGGTGAAACAAATCCTTAATGTTAATTATTAATAATAAGCTGCCAAACAAAACTGCTTATTTACTTACCGTAACTCCAATCTATCTTTAAAATGCCCTAAAAAGAATCAAACAAATTAATTATTTTCATAAACTTTATAATCATATTTAAAAAGGCTTTTAATTTAATATAAAATTTGCACCATACATTTTATACTATAATAATACTTTTAGAACTCTTTAGGCCTTACGTCACCGCTTTTACATATTAACTATGTTTTTTGACCGTTTAATGCAGCCCAGTCCGTACATTTTGTTTCTTGTTGTAATATTTTGTTACATAAATTATTTTATAACTATAGCAAAGTGATAAACATATTTTTAATTCATCTTGACACAGTGCGCTAATTAATTAAATACATACGTTATCATACGCCATCGCTCCGACTTGATTAATTTGACTATTAAAACTCTGAACGAATAACTTTTATTTCGAAATATAAATAATTATAAACTCTGAACTAAATCATAAATTTAATAATTTACTGTTAAAATACACAAAATGAATTTGATTTCATACCTTAAAGAACTGACCAAGAGCATGTCGGGCCATGCTCAGTGTAGGGTTCCGTACTTAAATAATTATGTTCGAAAAAGTTTTGTTTTTTTTAAAGTGTTCTATAACCCCACTAATCTTTTTTTTCATATTTTTGGACCCACGGATCAAAAGATAGAGGGACATTTTTTTTATTCTGGAGTGGTTATCTCTGAAACTATCGGGGAAAAACTTTATTTGGGATGTTATTCTTTTTAAAATAGGCTATTCAATGATACCCCACACTATAAATAAAGAATAACCCCACTTTACGACTAGCGGAGGTATAAACGATTTTTTTTAGAATTTAAACGGAGCGGTATTTTAGGAATGAATTACCCATACTATAGGCACATGGCTCATATTTAACGCGTTCAGGCACAATACTTTTGCTATATTACGTTAACAAACAATTATACATGACTAAGCTTCTTAATAAGCCGATAACCATGTCAAGCTACTCAAACAAAACTTTCGGGGCAGTCATAGTCCACGCTCTTCGATTTCACCACACAATCTACTTTGACTGTGTGTCTCAATCTTTTGCTCTCACATTCTATGCTCTTAGCTTTCGCACTGTTTATTAGTACACTCCGCCGTAACGAGCCCCGGCCATCCAGCTCGATGTCTGGCCGACTTACGCTTATATCGTCCAGATCGCATCGGTCCACCGTGGCCACTTCCACCATACTGCCCTCACTCCGCATCCTGTTTATCTTATTCACCTTTGAACCACACACCGGCTCAGACTGCTGTCTAATAAATCTCCTATTCAATAACCTATCAAAGAAATTACTTTTAACTTTAACCGTGTCAGTTTTGTCTAAACTTCCTCTATGGAACAGCTTCTTCAAACTATTGGTAGTTCGCGTCAGACTACTACTGGTCGTCGACCCGTTCGTCCTGTTTTCGACGCTTTGATTCCTAACAGCTACTTTCTTATAACAGATGCACACTTTGCAGAAACCTATTCTAAATTTGGACGACATTAGATTATATAATATAGGGTTTATGGCGGAATTGATGTACAGCATTATTCTGGAGAAATATAGGATGCTGTACCATTTTTCTGGGTTCATATTCTCCGACCATTCGGATGGGGTTACTAAAATCCATAAAATAAGTATTCTATAAGGCATAAGACATATGAAGAAGCAGAGGACTACTGTTCCAAGCATAAGTATGACTTGCTTCCTTGCTCTAGCGTTGTAGGGATCGACAGTCTTGTTCATGACGACTTTGGAGGCAGCCGTGATGAGGTTCTTGGCGATGACGCTGTAGAGAACGATGAGGATGATGAGGGGGAGGATGTAGAGGAGAATGATGACCATGAGGAAGAAGCCGATCTGCCAGTGCGAGGTGGCCTGTGTGAAGCACTCCGAGTAGTGCGCGTCCGGGAAGCTATACTCCTTGTGCTCCGCGATGCCCAGGATTGGACTGAAAAAGAAAAACGGATTGAAATTTTTCGCTACACAGTAGGGCCAAGGAGCTACCGACCATTTAAGTTCCGATAAAAATTATTGAAAATCGTCACCAGCTCAATTATCTTCTCTTAAATGGACAGTATCATGTTCATTGACCCGGCTTTGAAGGAAGCTGCCAAACTATTATTTGCAGATATCACGAGCTGGTATTTAGTGAATCATCGTGCAAATTATACTATTAGCATCTTAGGACTCTCACCAAGACAGAACCAAGCTTTCAAATAACATACCATATCCGATGAGAAAATTGTTACTGGTGACATGATAATGAAGTTTTATCTACAATAAATATGACTTAGATGAATGCCAGTGCTATCCCGGTGAGATGATATTGATTTGACAGTACAGTCTACAGTGTGGTCAGTTTGCAAAGTAAGTGTACAAAAGTCTACAGAAGTGTAATAAATGAATAGGGAAATCTGGAAAAGAATAAATCGCTTGACATGATTCACCTTTCAACTATTTGATTATGAGAAAGCGAATCACTTTTAATATTCTGTAATTCAAAAATAATATTATTTAAGTAAATAATAAATTCTTCTCATAAATCAAAAAGAAAATAAATTCATGTCAAACGCATTAAGAAATTCAAAGAAATGATACAAAAGAAAGTCACAACGAATTTCAATGACGGAAGAGTAAAATAGTTCACAAATAAAAAAGTACATTCCTAACCATAAAATAAAGTTCGTAGAAAAGCACATCGGAGAAGAAACAGGCAATTTCCACGATATTGTCGTATCTAATTTGGATCAATTGATACGTTCGTTTCATTCGTTCATTGAGTGAATGGAGAATGGGCAATATTGAGACTTTTATGTACAGTTTGGGAAGTTATCAACTGTAATAGGTAGATTTGTATTGGAGTTTAGCTGTTTTTTGCCGTTTTGGAGTATGATTTTTGCGAGTTATGGAAAAAAAAAATATTTTGTCGGTGTCTAACAATTTCATTGCTTATTTATGTAGGTTTACCAATGTTTTGATATTTGTAACTGTTATTTATAGGACATACAAGAATAATATGTTATTACCTAATGGAATACCTTTTAAGTATAACTATTGAACTAGGTACAATTATAAATATTAGATGTCATATACCAAAGAAAAACGACCAAGATCACCTATGCCCGAGGTGGGGATCGAACCCACGTACTCAGCTTTCGCGGCTGATGCCTGTACCCCTCGGCCACTCGGTCTTAGCAACCACCGGTCAAATTTCTCGGGTATATGCAATCCCTTACAAGGCTAGGCGCCTTTGACCATTCTCTAGGTACAATGTTAAATACCTAGACAGGGAACAGGAATGGTTCCTAGATCAGGTATTTCTTGGTAGTACATTTTTTTCACAAAAGCTCTTTTCTCGTGAACTATTACTACTTTATCTGTTTGAAACACTTTAATTCTTGGCCATGAAACCGCCATTTCCTTACAGAACATTCGATTAAACGTTAGTGGTCATCAAAGTTAAGTGTATAAGTTTTACGTTTGGTACCCCATTGGCTTACGACATTAGTTATGGCTTTTAGCAGTTGGGATATCGGCCACTGGCATTTAAATGGCTATAAAAAACCATTATGGCTAAATTAAATTGTTTATAAAGCATTTTAAGGAATAGAGCTTTCAAAATAAGCGGCTGCCTTAACTTACTTTCAAGAGACGAAGCTTACAAAGCTAGAAGTTCCAGAGGGCAGCTCTGTATGTTTACAAAGACTTGTACCTCAATAGTTTTTGTGTGATATTTTCTTCGGTTACCGCGAGGATTACACATGAAATAAAACTATGAAACGGAATGAAGTTAAAGTTAGTTAATATACGCGAGTCTATCCGTTTTCATAGTTTTTATGTGTTTAAGTATCTATATGTAATATGTATGTAACTGAACAATTTTCAAAAAGTTTCTACGTTTGGATCACGTCTCCGATATTTATAAAAATGGATAGGCTGGTCAAATCAATGATGCTGATCCACCACATATCCCAAAATGTCCCTGAAAGTTTCCTTTTTTATTATCAGATTTGTATTATTAGGGTTCCGTAGCCAAAATGGCAAAAACGGAACCCTTATAGATTCGTCATGTCCGTCTGTCCGTCTGTCCGTCTGTCACAGCCGATTTACTCGGAAACTATAAATGCTACAGTAACGAAATTTGGTGAGAATATGTGTTGTATGAACCGCTACAGGATTATGATACTAAATTGTAAAAAAAACCATTGGGGTGGGGGCCCTCCATACATGTAACTGAGGGATAGAAATTTTTTTTTAGTTTTACATAAGCGTGTGGGGTATTAATAGAAAGGTCTTTGAAAATGATATGAAGGTTTATACATCACATTTTTATTTAAGCAAATCGTTTTCGAGATATCAGCTCTCAAAGTCTGAAAAATGTGTCCCCCCCCCTCTATTTTTTAAACTACGCGATATAAAATTCTGAAAAAAATATATGTTATGCACATTAATAAACTCTATCAACGATTTTTAGTTTGATTAAATTATCTCCTATAGTTTTTGAGGTAGGTTGATTTAACTGTATTTTTTTAATAATAAATTGATAATGGTACGGAACCCTTTGCGCGCGAGTCCGACTCGCACTTGGCCGGTTTTTATTGTAGTTAGGATTTCCGTTGCTAAAACACTTTCCGTCGAATACCTTGTATGTTTTAAAGTACCTTGTCTTTTAGGTATTTTTGGTAACTAAAAAGGAATGTTTCATACAAACATTTTGATATTACATATATTTTCGTGAGTTTCTCAATTGTTTTAGGTACTGTTCTATTTATTTAAATGTTGATACTTGTATTCGTTCCCCAAAATAATAAATACCCACCGTAATCGTCGGATAATATTCGACAGTTGTTTGTAACATTGCCCATTCTCATAACAGTGCGAAATTGTGTTTATTGTACGAAAATTATACGAAGCACTCGAAGTTTCAGTGAAAAGGCGTATATGACTTTGAACTATGAGGCGCTTAATTCCTTCTTGTATAAGCCTTGAAAATTACAATAAACAGACACAGCTATAAAAATAAATAGCTACGAATAAAGCTTAACGAGTATGATGGACAAATAAAGCGATGTACAAGATAGCTGTCACATATACATAGTTTACATGGACAATAAACAACATGTTGGATTGCTAGTCTTTATAGATTATTTTGTCTCTGAAAGCTTCTCCACACTCGTGCGCGAACTTGGACGCCGCGCGAGCATGCTGCGAAGTCGCCATCACACTCGCGTTTGCGGCTTCGAGATCGAGACGCGAATCGCGCACGAGTGAGGAGCAGCTTAGACATGGGTTAATTTCCCCATAAAATTATTTGACTTGATTATTTAAATGATTTTCAAGACACTTGGATCTATTATTTAGCTTCGTCAACACATTTTAAATTAAAAGACATGTTAAGTGCCATCCACAACGAAACGGTTAATAGGCAAAATAATACATCCATAGTATAACTAGTCCCAGGGGGCATGCATATCTCATAATTGACAGCTATTCACGGCCTTCTTACCGCCACCTGTTTCTTTTTAATCAATACAATTGGAAAGAGACACGTAGCCCGAGAAGGGCGCGTGTTGCTGTGATACACAAGATGTGCTAAGTAATATCCCATTTCTATGCAACATTGTTTTTAAATACTTAAAGACTAGCAATTCTAAAGCAGAATATCCATGTAATATAACGAAGCCAGTACGAACCTTGTATCACAAAGGGTTTGTATTGTAGTTAGGATTTCCGTTGCTAAAGCACTTTCCGTCGAATACCTTGTATGCTTTAAAGTACCTTGTCTTTTAGGTATTTCTGGTAAAACACCATAAATATTGTAAAGCAGAATGGTCAAATTTGCTTAAATTTATATTAGGTTAAAAAATTAAGCATGAAACACAAGACAATATCTTGTCCCAACAAACAGATCCTAAAAACATAATGTGAACCCGTTTCGTAAACGGTCTTAACTTTGTCGCTTGCCTTAAGGACAGAATTTGCTTATATTATATACCTATTCATACGAATCATCTGCCTAAGCGTCTCCATTGTATATACTTTTATTTTTGCTAAAAAGGCTCACGTATGATTTTTTTTGGTGCTTCCATGTGGGAGCACCAAATAGAGTGATTAAATCGTCGGCTGACAAGCAAAACTCACTATAAAAACTGTCACTACTCTTAGAAACCTCTTATGTCAGTATTAAATCAAAACTGAGATAGGAGCTTTATTTAAAGTAGGTATTTGTTACTTAGTGCGTTTTGGCTTGTCAGCCGACGAAATGTGATATAGCAAATATACCAACCAGTGTGGGAGCACTATTTATTCGATTATCGAAAAATATCCGATACTTATTTACTATTTTGTCTTAATTAATCAAAAATGTGAAAAATTAAACCCTACTTCGAACCTTTGCAGGTGCATATTATCTTTATAACTTAAGTTTTATTTCCTACTAGTTAATGTTTAATCTTATTGCTAAGGTCATAGTCATCATTCGATAAGTATAGGTCAAAGTACATTCTTAAGTAGGTACAATAGCCTCCTGCCGCCCAGAGATCTACTAGGTCTTCTCAAACAAAAGAGATTCTATTCTATTTCCTACAATACTTGTAGTAATTCAAAATGCACTGGCAAATTTTATTGTCTGGGCGGCAGGAGGATAGGTAGAGATAAAGAACGAGATTAATTGAACGTATCGTGAAAATACAAATCAAATTATTTATTAACTAAATATTTTGATTTGTACTTTTTTATTTTTTCCCCAGTAGTCACACTACTTAATACTGTATAAATTATAAATATTAGATGTCATATACCAAAGAAAAACGACCAAGATCACCTAACGTCCGAGATGGGGATCAAACCCACGTACTCAGCTTTCGCGGCTGATGTCTTAAGACCGAGTGGCCGAGGGGTGCAGGCATCAGCCGCGAAAGCTGAGCACGTGGGTTCGATCCCCACCTCGGACGTTAGGTGATCTTGGTTGTTTTTCTTTGGTATATGACATCTAATATTTATAATTAACCAGATTAATTTCAAAAGGAACTATGTGTACTATACAACGGTCTTATCCTAGTCGGTAACAGCAGGCCTAGCCAAAATGTCATTCTGCAATCGTATACGATAAGCGATAAGTTATAAATGTATGAGAATGACAGTTTCACGAAAAATCACATGACTTTTTCACACATTATCATGGTCACATGACTTATCTCTTATCGTATACCTACAATTGCAGAATGGTATCAGGCTAGGTCTGACTACCCTACTTTGCTTTAGATCAGTATTTCCAAAGGAATTTAAGAAGCGAGGAGGAAGTGCTGATAGGTTGTTATCCATTTTACCATCCAAAAGTGCATTCAGACCAAACGAGCATTCGCTATTCTAACCCCCTACTCTACGAAATTCGATCAAAGTCAAAGTCCTATTCTTTATTCAAGTAAGCTTATTAATAAGCATTTTCGAATCGTCTGACATTATCAAGAGAGAGAAAAAAATCTACTACTTACACAAAACGTGATTCGTTGATTTTGTAGAGTGGGGGATAGAATAGCGAATGCTCGTTTGGTTTGAATGTACCTCAAGTGGATGAACGAACATCGTTTTTGTCAGCCTCTGTAGCCTAGTTGGTAGTGACGCTGCCTACAAAGCTAGAGGTTTCGGGTTCGAATCTCGGCAAGGGCATTCTTTATGTATTTATTTATCACAAATGTTTGTTCCTTGGTCATGGCTGTGTATGTATCTTAGTATCTATACGTATCTATCTATTACATATATCGTCGCCTGGTACCCACATCACACACCTTAATTGAGCTTACGGTGAGACTAGGTCGATTTGTGTGAGATGTCCCAAGATATTTATTTATTTATCGTTAGGCGTTGTCACTAGTTAAGCTGCGTGACAGGTGCGCGAAGTGAGGCTTGGCCATCGACCAGAAACTTGGCCGAAGACGTGTAAACCATCGTTTAAATCATTTCATAATGATATACGATCGACTCGGATTTATTTGGCATCTGGCATTTAACAGGTCGTTCAACTGTTGTTTACTTTAGCACAGTGTAATAAATAGTATGACTTAAGGCATAATTTGTTGCGTTGCGTAGAAATCGATACAGGATATGATGTGATGGTTTAATATTATAGTAGATTATACACCAAGGGAATAAAGCACTGTTTTATGTCACGGGCGCGACATTGAATCCTGAACGTAACGAAGGACTCCCAGTTTTACGCCGCGGCCACGACATCGGTCTAAGGCGACCGGCTTAGCGGAAAAAGTATGGTGCTGCCTCTCGTACCCATATCGGCGTCCCGCTCCAACTCGCAACAATGGATTCGCTAGCCACTGGTCGCCTTAGACCAATGTCGTGGCCAGGACATTATAGATTTAATTACCGAGCGAAGCGAGAGTTTCTTATCGGACAAATATTTAAAACTTCTTCTAAGGTCAGTGGACCGGATTTATATTTAATTACATAATTTGGTATTTTATGCGTATGACGATCCGAAAGTTCTTATTTGAATAAAGAATTGTTTGAGTTTCACCGCTACAGCGAACTACGACATCCGTAAATTTCGGGGCTTTTTCGACACCAACGAAGGCGTCATTAGAGTGACAGAGACAAATCCCTGAAATTTATAAATTGTTCGCGGTAGCAGGCCTGTTATTGTCTATCATTGAGGATAAAACAGAGGGCGAATATAAAAAGGAAATCTAAACTTCATTATTTTCTTAAGCGCAAATAAAACGGACGTCCCATAGTTTCCAGGAATGTTCAATAGTCGTCCAATACGTCTAGCGCAGGCTACATTCCCCATGTTATTGAAGGCTGGCGTAATAACTGTCCTTCCGACGCCTGATAAAAGATGGCGCGCGCCGCCATTTTGATTCGTTGCGTTTGAACGTTTGCGGTAGGAAAAAATGTGGTAAGAGAACTTATCAGTAGGCTTAGCACAGGATAAGTTCGACAATATGTTGCCGCGCGATAGACTGTCCATCCCTCTTTTATTCATATAGTTAGTAAAAGATGAAAAATCTATCTCGCGGCGACATACTGACATACCAATCATGTGCTAAGCATACAGTTTTGAATCTATGTGTTACCCTATTTTTTGTTGTTTACATGTAACTGAGGAATAGATTTTTTTTTCGGTGCACATAAGCGTGTGGGCTATCAATAGAAAGGTCTTTAAAAATTGTATGAAGGTTTCTAAAACATATTTTTATTTAAGCTTTATGTTTCGAGATATTAGCTCTCAGTCTAAAAGTGTCTCCCCCCCTCTATTTCTTAAACTACGCGGTATAACATAAAATAAAAATAATTATGTTATGCATATTAATAATCTATCAACGATTTTTGGTTTAATTATATTATCTCTTATAGTTTTTGAGATTAGGTTGATTTAACTGTTTTTTTATGATATAGGTATTGATATAGTACACCAAACGAAGGAAACTCAGAGGAACAAACTCGTGTATAAGCGAATTTTGGCATAGTTGTAGGGAGTGGTGTTTTAAACCACATACTAAAAGTACTGGTGGTTAGGGGTGGAGCTAACGGGGGGAGGGAGGTGTAAAGGTCCTTATTTTTAATTTTTCGTAAATAACTCGTAAACCGTGGCTTATAGCAAAAAACGGTCTAGTACAGTCGACAAAAGAGCGCCCTTTACAGGCCCCGCACACTAACAAGTTATCTCAGACGCACGACACACTGCGAAGAAGTCCTGTGCTAGTGTGCGTGATAGTTCAAATTTAAGAGCTTGTATTTTCTACCTTATCATAATTATCATAAAATTTACTTTACAAAATAATACAGATTTTAGAAATATGTTCGCACTGTAAGACCATAATACATTGATTCAAGATTCAATTTCGCCTAAAGTCAAAAAAATATGTCGCCTTATTTTATAAAAGGTTATTGTCTAGTTTCACGTTAGTTACAACTTTGTGTCATTAGTATTAAGGTTCAAAGTTAATTATATTTAATATCGTAGGCTACCATTCAAATTCTTTGACGCCAATTACCTTTACTTGAATGAGGTGGATATTTTATTAATCTACCCGCAATATATACATATCGTTATAACAATATTGTGGGTAATGGGTATGGCATTAAATTTCATTTCATTGCTAACCGACCTTCGTTGCAAGCATTGTTCATTTTACTTTCTTGTTACCTATTGATTTTGATTGTTTTGTATTAACATGGAGAATACGCGTATTTCGGATTGAAGTGTGCCGAAATTATTATTATATATTATTATTCATAAACAGAACGTTTCGTTAAGTGAAATCGCACGAAGATGAATGATATCAGTAAGTAATACTCTTAGATAGCTACTTATTAAAAGAAACGCATGGTTTTTGTGTGAATAAGTAATTTCAATTAAAAATATAATCATTTACCTATTATTTATCTAGTACGAGTATATTGACACGTTTGACGTTCAGTTAATTACGAAACATGTTAATCTTATACTAAATTTACTTTGCAGAGACCAACAGTGCAACTATGGGCTGTGGGTTCGCCGGTTTGCTGAGACGGGAAATGTGAAATCAGAGAATTTCGGCCCGAATCCTGGAGCGTATACTGACGCGTCTATGCTTCATCAGGACGTTGTTGCGTCACATTCAAACGACCCGTTTCTCAGCACCCGTGTGACAGGAGCCAGGCATGATGTGATCTTGCAGACCGTGCGGAACCACTTAAGCGCGGCTGGATAAAGATGTCGAAGACCCGCGAAAAAAATTGCGCTGACAAGGGACCACATAGATAACAGACTGCGATTTGCAATGAAATATCTAGACTTTGATTGGTGTAATAACGTAGTGATATTTACCTACTGACGAAAAATCGTTTAAGTCGGATAAAGACGGCCGTAAAATTTTGTGGAGAAAAAAGGTGAGCGTTATTGTGAAAAAAACTTTTTACCGTGTACGGCTAGTGGTAGTTTGACTCTAGGGTATTGGGGCTGGATGTCATCGATGGGGCCCGGGGAGCTGGTGCAAGTTGGAAGTCGCAATAATAGTAAAATGTAACTTTATACAATGCGACCCAGGTCGTGTTATGTTGTGACTAGTATCCAATTTGTTCAATTGATTACTTTATTTTTACTTTGATTTGTTAGATCAAGTGAACGTGGGCTAATTTTGTAACCGAAAATATAGATAGTTTGAATTAAAAAAAAATACAAAGATTGTCTTCATAACATTCAAAACAGTTGATTTCACTATAAAATATAAAACTGGTGACATAGCTAATGCATGTTTGTTATTTACATAACGTTCGTATGATTTACAATAAAATTGAAATAATCTAGCACTGCCTTATTATATTATCTCGCCGGATTACACGATCAGAAAATATAAATATTAAAACAATTTATTGAATTAGTCAACCTTTGAATTTTTAATAGGTTTTTACTTACATTTTTTTACTTAACAGATATTTAAAATGCCTAATCATTCTACCATAATATTTTGCCTAACATACAGGCAAATATAGGTATATAAAATTGAACATCGTAAATCTAGATCTAATTAATGTTTTTGATTTATATTATGTGATGTGTATCTGTATCTTTTTTTCAATAGTGTAATTTTAGTTTCATGACGCATTGGTGTTGTGCTGTAATGTCATGTCACTTTTGTTTTAATAAATAAATAAAACATTATTATTATGTAAAATTGTATGAGAAAAAAGATTTTGATATGTTTGAAACGTTCCTGACATAACTTTAAATAATTTGATAGTCAACTAGTTAATGGGCAATCCAATGTGTTTAATGATGTTATTGCTGATGAAGTTAGTTACTAACTGACAAAGCATGCTTATTCATTTGACCATTGATAAGCTCAAAAATATATATTTTTAAAATTTTTATTTTATTTATTACTTTCCTACTTTTTCTATCATTTGCTGAGAGACGAATGTCGAACATCTCATATCCGGTAATTTCTCTTGGTGGCAAAGTTTTAATGTTTATTTTACTAAATATGCAATTACAGCATCTTAAAATATTAAAAGCTGTAATTTTATTGCTCTAAAATATGTTACGATTAGAAATTTACATATAAATACCAGTTTATGTAATTCTTTTTTTATAGGCTGTAGGTAGATAGATAATAAAACATGTAGCTTATTTATGTGATGGGAATTAAGTATTTTATAATTAAGGCATTCTAATTAATGTTTCATACATGTGTATCAGTTTTTGTTTTAATTACCGAGTAAACAATGTTTCAATTACCTTGCAGGTAACATATAAGCAAATGAATATAATGCTACTAATAATGTGTGAGAGTTTTAAATGTTAGCATTAATTTATAAACTATATGGAAACGGATTATATCGCGTATATTTATTAATTATTCATTACATCATGACGTTTCAAACACTTTACAAGGTTGATCTACAGATGACTGATGCGATAAAATCCTTTTCCATTGTTTTATTTCATGTATTTTTTCTTGTCAATGCTTGGCAAATATATAGGTGTGTGCTGATGTTGTAGATGATCAACATCACATTTTACAGTAGGTATACTATAGGAGCGATTGCAGATACAATTTTTAAAACAACAATTTAGGTATAGAAAAATGTTGCTCGATATAATTGTTATTTTGTTATATTATAATATTTCAAAGTATAATACCTAATAAACAAATTGCTAAATCAATTCGTGTTTTTATTCTGTAGATTTAATTTAAAAAAACTATGCCAAACGTCCCCAGAATTGAACTAATACATAACATCCTCATAATATCCTGATATTAACCCCTCGCAGACTATCTAAATTAATTGATGAACCTTGATATTTAAAATAAAAAGCTCAATGATGAAACAGGCCTACGAGGCATTAACAAGACCAACATATTTCTTGTTTATTATTACACACGTGCGGCTTATAACAAAAAAAAATATTCTAAGTAGGTATACTTATCCTACAGTTCCTTATTTAACTTGGGTGTAAATATAAAACAATATTATTATTATTAGTTGTAGTTTATAAAAAAAATCTAAAGGAAGTATCCTGTAAGTATTTTTTTTAAATACGATAAACTTCACCGTAGAAGGCGTCTTTTCTGCAAATGTGGAAAGTATATTTATGTGTATATCATTAAAAAAAATAGTAGGTAACAATCACATCTAAGGGCCTTATCACACTTGCGATTTACAAGCGAGGCGAAAGCGAAGCGAGCGCGCAGCATGATCGTTGCGAGCCCGTAACCAATTCGCCGCGAGTGCGTTGCGATTTACCCGCGATCGCGTAACGAATACGCTTCGCAGCCGTCAGTAAATCGCTCAGAGTGATCTGAGTCTTGGAATAAGATTTATTATTACATAATGGATACCAACTCTTGACGCTGCAAACTCGGTGCGTAGTCGCGGCGTATTCGTCACGCGGTCGCGGCGTAATCGCGACACCACCGCGACGAATTGGTTGCGGGCACGCGACGAACACGCCGCGCGTACGCTTCGCTTTCGCCTCGCTTGTAAATCGCAAGTGTGATAAGGCCCTTAGGATAGAACTATTGAAATATTGGGGAAGCATTGTAGGTATGCCCAGTAAAGTGCCTCGCCTACAAAGACGTCGAGTTGGTAAGTATGCCTAACATCATCTTTTGATAACATTGAAGTTGCTTGTCTAACATGCTACTTACTTATACGTTAAACCTATCATAATTATCGAAGTCTACGCTGTAAAGTGTAATCCATATTTAAACCATGAGCAGCATACAAATCATGCAATTCTACTAATATTCGAAACATGAACAATCTACCCGCTTCCAGCTGTTTAAGAAACGGGTTTCTTGTTTCTTATTAGTCAAATGATTCTACCGACTTGTTATAGTTGTTATTATTCAATTTCTAAAAACATGACAAAAATAATCAAGTGCGCCATAACGTCTAGCATCGGATTTGAACCCAGTTCATTGGGTTAACAGCCAGCGTTAGACCAACCGCGCCATCGCAGCGTCTATTTAACGGGCAAAAATTGTGAACTCATCCCTCGCGTAGCTAGACTACTTAGTTTGAAATTATAGATAACACACACATACGCGGCAGCATGAGCGTTCATTGCATGCGAGTTTCTATGTGTGTATCGCGCATCCGTGGTAAGATGCTTGCACTTGTGAGCTGTAAAGGAGACTTTTTTGTCGACTGTACATAAGTAATCTACATAAAATTCTCTACAAAAATGGTATACGCATGTTTCCTCTGGGATCAATATGTTATGAGATAAGAAAGCACGAAGATGGACACAATAGAAATAAACACATTTGTTTAAGTAGGTATGGCACATACAGAATGCTCGCGAGCATTCCAAAAGATTTGAATGCTCAATTCCTGACCATATTTAGAGTCTTTAAAGTTATATAAAATTTCCTGGATTCGGCTTGGTTTCAGAGATAATCAACCGTTTTTTCTAAATAAGTTTT
Source organism: Thaumatotibia leucotreta (assembly GCA_025490895.1). NCBI lineage: Eukaryota > Metazoa > Arthropoda > Insecta > Lepidoptera > Tortricidae > Thaumatotibia > Thaumatotibia leucotreta. The sequence goes on from JALPQI010002512.1 coordinate 74,955, forward strand.
TCGACGTTACTCGACATAAAACTTCTTTTTGATTACAATGCTACCACAATGTGTTTTAATATTACTACACCTTTTGCCTGGCAATCAAAAAATGGGAATAAACTTGACGAAATAACCAGTCCCTAAAAAAAATATTAAAATAAATAATTTTTACAAATTGTTGTTATGATAAAAAGTACTGGAAATGTCAAAAAGTATTCGAAAAGTCTAAAATAAAAGAGAAAAAAAAATTTTTTTTGGGTGGTATTTGACATTAGGTCTTATAATATTTTTTGTTTATTTTGATATCTGGAATGCATACTTAAAATCTTGGAATGCTCGCGAGTATTCTGTATGTGCCATACCTACTTAAACAAATGTGTTTATTTTTATTGTGTCCAACTTCGGGCTTTCTTATCTCATGACGTATTGATCCCAGAGGAAACATGCGTATACCATTTTTGTAGATAATTTTATGTAGATTACTTATGTACTAGACCGTTTTTTGCTATAAGCCACGGTTTACGAGTTATTTACGAAAAATTAAAAATAAGGACCTTTACACCTCCCTCCCCCCGTTAGCTCCACCCCTAACCACCAGTACTTTTAGTATGTGGTTTAAAACACCATTCCCTACAACTATGCCAAAATTCGCTTATACACGAGTTATTTCCCCCGATAGGCAACTTTTGGTCTTCTTTAGGTGGGCTAATAATGGTACGGAACCGTTCGCGCGCGAGTCCGTTTCGCATTTGGCCGGTTTTAATCAATAAAATAGAAGAGATTACTGCTTCTTTGCAGCACAGAATTGTAAAAGATGCCTTAAAAATATTTATCATATTATAAATTGAGTTTTATTGCCTAGCCAATAAAGGCAAGGTGCACTTAGTGTGAAATATTGTTTGTGTTTGGCATTGTCTACGATCTTGTTTTGGCGTTTTTCGCCAAAATTCGTAAAATATGCCTCGCATACTCTTTGACACCGTGACTGGGCTTTATAGGTTATTTTATGGGTATATGCATAAGTCTGCTAAGGATTAAATTTGTCGTGGAAACCCGAGAGAGATTTACGTTATTTTAAATCCTAAGACGCGAGTGTTTCATTTTTTGCTTATCCATTTGGTAAGCTATACATGTAAAAATGTACCAAATAAAATAATAAATAAATTATCTTGGAACATCTTACACAAGTCAACCTAGTCCCACGGTAAGCTCAATTAAAGCTTGTACTGTGGGTAACAAGCGACGATATACATACTAGATACTGAAATGCATAAGTATACTTACAGCCACGACCAAGGAATTTGTGATAAATAAATAGATACCTACCAAATGTACATTTTCTTAAGTAAATACTGAAAAAGCTCATGAATCTAAATAGAAATATTTAATGAAACTTTTAAAATTTCTAATACAAATCAGCTTATATCAGATGATTACAATTATGAAGAGAAATGCCCTTGAAAACAAGACCATGTGTAGATACTTTTGAGCACCTCATAAGTAGACACAACTTCTGACACGCTTCAAGAAAGTTAAAGAAACCCTAAAGTTATTACAACTGTAGCCGTACCATGACTTTGCGAGTATCGGTAACGTTACGTTTTACTTGATATGTAAAGCAGGCTATCGCGCTCGCTCCAATGGGTCAGTGCGAGCGTGATAGAATGCATTACGCGATAGAATGCATTATCCTCTACTTTCCAACTCCTTAGCACTTATATTTTACACATATTGATATAATTATGTCACCTTCCCTTGACGTAATATACAGGGTGGAAAGGGACGACGTTTCTTCCCGCTACCGGCCGAGTCTACCAACCATTACGATGAACTTTGAGTATGGGACCAACATCGAAATATGTTTTTAAATATGTAACCCCTCATACAAAGTAAGTGATTAGTTAGAGTTCAATAGTATGGAAAAGTCAATTTTCCATGTACGCTTTCGATGTTGGTCCCATACTGAAAGTTCATCGTAATGGTTGGTAGACTCGGTCGGTAGCGGGAAGGAACGTCGTCCCTTTCCACCCTGTAGATATGACTTACACCTAATTGATTAAGGTTCAAATAACTGTATGATTAGATTTTTATTCCGCCTTTTTACTTCTCATAGATAATTGACTAGATAATTGTTTTTTTTTTATTTCTTGTTGTTTTTTTAATGGCACTGATTTACACTTTATCACATGATACGACCACATTTTGGTTTAGTTATTCGCGGATAATGCAGTAAGCGATATATTTAGTATTTTTCATCACACTTGCTGTCTAAGCGCGCCATTGCTTGCATGCGTAGCGGGAGTAATAGAAAAGTGAATTCCCTAGGGAGTAATAGAAATGTCAGTACGTTATTTAATAATATTTTATCTTAAAAGTTATTTTTTTGTCGGCAAGTGTGATGAAAAACATTGTATGCATCACGGTCGGGTCGGTAAGCGGAATACTAACTCGAGTCATTAAAAGCCCTCCGCCAACGGCGTCGGGCTTCTAACACTCTCGTTAGTAATTCCGTACTTACCTCCCTTGATGCACAATGTACTATTATTAGTTTTAATAATAAAAATAAAATAAACCTCATGGTACGGCTACTGTAGCAACGTACGTGTACTCCCTATACTCTTTCAACGTTATTATGTTCCTGTGGTACTCAATAGAAAGTTTACTTAGTTTTATATGCCACAGAGTCGAGATTTGCTTGCATAGATAAGAAAATATATGTACATTTCAAGAATAGACCTTGTTAAAGTTTTTTCCTATTTTCTCGTAAATCTTCTTGCGAAATTAATCTGTGACTTTGGAACTTCAGGGATATTTTGAACCGAATTGGAAATTGTAATTACATGAGGTTGGTTTAATTTAATTATATAAGGTCGCCGGGACACGCTGGATGCAGGTCGCATCTAACCGGTACATGTAGAGGTCCAGAGGCGAGGCCTATGTTCAGCAGTGGACGTCTTATGGCTAAGATGATGATGATGATGAGGTTGGTTTATTTGGGTAGTCATAAAATGCAATGCAAGTAATGTGTATGATCTGGTTTGTGACAGAATTTAATTTTTAAGAATTTAGTCTATAGTCAGGGATCCGTAGGTAGATTTTTTTTTAAATATTGCAGTGCTGCATTTGCAACATGGGATATAGTAGTGTGCCTTACTGCCACTCACCCTCTCTTTCAGTACAGACTCCAGAAAAACTAAATATTTAAGAGAGAAAGAGAGAGAGAGTCTTAAGGTTAAGACATAATATATGTATTTACATATAGACATAATATACGATTTAGTCAATCTCTCGATCCTGCTAGAAAAATATCTAGGTATAGACATATGCTAATACTTAATACAAATCTTTATAAAATTGTTCTCTTTATTATACCTACTTTCTATTGTAACGGAAACATTACCTATGTATTTTACATTTCGAAAAACCGTTTTATCTCACCCCCAACGCACCTCAGTACTTTATTTTGGGAAAAAAGTATTTATAACAAATAAAACATGGGAGATTTTGTTTTCGCCCTATTTTTAACTTTCGCGGAACGCAGAAGGAAAACAAGCGAATGTCAGATACTAATGACATGGTGACAGCATTCAACTTTCAGACATGTCACGTATTTCAAGTCCTCGCCAACAAAAACTTGCTAATCGTTGACACCACTTATTATTATTTTTAAAGTGGATCTTGATATGTTTGTTTTGGATTCTGGTTAGTGTTAATTTGTGTGGAATTATGTGAATATTGTTCGTAGTAAGAGTAGGTACTAAATAAGGAGGAAACGGTAAATATAAATGATCTGCGACCATATATAACATGGACATCTAACGTCAGCTCAAAAATGCCCCCAAAAACTGTTGTTCAATTGTGCCAAGATGGGCAGGACATAGCGCTATTCTTACCACCGCGCGTATTTCGGCGCAACATCTTTGACAAATATTTATGTGTAGGTACTCATAGAATATAGCCAATCAAAACTTTGACGGAATAATCACAACTATTTTAAAATGGCGGTTTAAATATTTTAGGTTGATATTGAAATTCATTACCGTGATGCATTGAAGAGGGGGTGACACTTGTCAACTAAAATTCAGGACCGTTTTTGAAAGGTAATTTAGTATGGCGTGCGGTTTCCATGTTTTATTTGTTCGTAGTAAATGATATTTACCATTACTGAATTGACTTCTAAATTTCTAGTACTAACAGCCACTGTTACGGACAGACAGACAAACGGACCGACGGACTATGGCGAAATTATAAGGGTTCCTAGTTTAAAACAGAACCCTAAAAAATGGTGGAAATGGAAATAGTTTTTAAACGACTTCAAAAAAAGAAGGATACCAATTCGACTGATTTTTTTTTTGTTGTATGTTGTTGCCCGATATCTCCGAGAATCGTAAACCGATTATATTTTTTTTTGTGGTCAAACGTTTAAACTCCTAGATGGTCCCGTTGGCACCAAGTTGGGGTCTGATGATGGGATCTTGGAGAAATCAAGGGATCTCTTCAAATTAGTTCACATTTTCAAATGTTATGGAATAGGTACATGTGTGGCGCTTTTTGTAATTTTCAATTATTTACAAGAATTTGAATTCAGAACGTAGAATTTCATGATAGGAAACCAATGATGGAAACCACAGATGGTAGATGGTGATGGTAGTAACCACAAATCTGTTGAAGTTGGTTGTTTTTAAATTTTTAATTTGGTGATTATAATAATGAACATTAACTATTGTACCTATTGTTGATGAGGTGCTGGGTATTTCTTATATGAAGGGTCCACGGAAAGAACATGTCTAGTCAATACAAATTACAGAAGGAAAAACCACCTTACTTATAAAAGAATAAGGCGTGAATTTGCCCAGATTTTTTAAGCATTGGTCATGTTTTTTCAGTGGACCCATCATATTGATTTGTAAGTTGTCACGGCCATGTACAGAAAGTTAAAGTTAACTTAATATGGTCGTGACACACCTGTCAAACTAAATAAGAAATAGCCTGCTAAGCGTTTCAGTTTCCCAACAAACCCTACTCTATGTTGTTAAAGAAGTTGTGCTGTTTGTCAGCCTCCGTAGCCTAATTGGTAGTAAACCTGCCTACGAAGCTGGAGGTTCCGGGTTCGAATCCCGAGGAGGGCATTATTTGTGTATTTATTTATCACAAATATTTGTTCCTTGGTCATGGCTGTCTAAGAATTTAAGTATCTATTATGTATCTATCTATTATATATATCGTCGCCTGGTACCCACATCACAAGCCTTAATTGAGCTTACCGTGGGATTTAGGTTGATTTGTGTAAGATGTCCCTAGGTATTTATGTATTTATTTTAAAGATATCGGCTCCAACACATTACACACTTGATCGTATTGAATTAGGCTTCCTTTCTGATGGATACCTCCTCCAACACAGAGGATTTCGAATCTTTCAACCTCTTGAGGGTTATACAGATCACGCTTCGAAACCTATCATTTTATGAGCAGACACGTTTCATCTCAACACGGTATCGATATGTAGTGCATTCATAATGATATCGTATTCAAAGACACGCCGAAGATGTTGAGAATTTTATATGCTACAAGTAGGTGCTTATTTTTATACCTATATTTTAGTATATTGCGTGGCAAATCTTTGGGCCGATTGAAAATTTCCATGAATTGATAAAATGTTGTTAGATTTAAAGTTTTTAATTATTTTGGTACTCTATTATGCACTGGTCTCACCGCGAGCTACTATTAAGCTATGAACTATGGGCTATAAACACGAACAAAAGATACGCACTCCCGTGTAAATAAAAGAGACACGGCGATACTCGCCGGGCGGTGATAGCTGATAGCTGAGCGAGTATCGCCGTGTCTCTTTTATTTACACGGGAGTGCTTATCTTTTGTTCTTGTTTGTTAGTGCCTTAAGGGATCATCCATTAATTACGTCACACCAATTTTATGATTTTTTGACCCCTCCCTCCCCCCTTGTCACACTTCGTCACAATTAACTACACCCTCCCCCCTTAGTGTGACGTCACAATCGACGCTTATCTTAAACAACTCGGTATCTCAAAATGTGTGTTTTTTCAGGAGAGAGCTTTAAAAAAAAATACAAAAAATAATTACTCATAACTTTTTATTACAAAAACCAATTGGAATTCTTCTTTTAGCCATAGCATCCTTTTTTATTGGAGAATGCGAAATAACAAAAATAAAATTAATAAGCCGTATAATCAATACAAAAAAACTCAAAAAAACACACAACTTAGACTTGTGCCAGCATAAAATCGAGTCGTAACTCAAAATAAGAATTTGTTTATGTGCATTAAGTCACAATAGAAAAAGTATCAAGATTTTATTTTTTTCTTATGAACAATAGCGGATTATTTGTCATTAAGACAAATATTCTAAAAACATTTATAAAGAATAGTAACTTATTTCGTTTTAATGTTTAAATACAATTTTTTTATATGGACAATAATGGTCTAAAATGAAATGCGTCATAATAATAATAATAAAACTTTACAGAAATTAATGGCATATTTAAGTTTATAAGACAAGATAATGGGTGTAATTTTGTAACTTCTTGTAATTCTTTAGGCTATGTCAGTAACTTTCGTTCTTCTGCGGATCTCGTCATTCCTGATGGGATCTCGCAGAGAAACCCCGAGCATTGCCCTCTCCATCGCTCGTTGAGTGTTCCTGAGCCTCCTAATGAGTCCCATAGTGAACGACCACGTTTCAGATCCGTAAGTAATCACTGGCAACTTCGACTTTCGACTTGAGACACTGCGGTATATTGGATGAGAAGATATTGCGTAGTCTCCCGAACGCCGCCAAACCCAGTCTGGTTCGACGATTGATCTCCTTCTCGAAGTTGGACTTACCCAGCTGGACAGTTTGTCCCAGGTATACATATTCGTCAACAACTTCGAGTGTAGAGTTTCTAACTTTCGCTGGAGTTGGTATCACATGGACGTTCGACATGATCTTCGTTTTGTCGATGTTCATCTTAAGACCAACATCTTCAGAGACTCTACTGAGACCATCGAGCATAGTACTTAAGTCCTCCATGGTCTCAGCCATGACTACTATATCGTCGGCAAACCGAAGGTGAGTGATGTACTCGCCATTGATGTTAATGCCAAATCCCCTCCAGTCCAGAACCTTGAAAACATCTTCCAGTGCAGCGGTGAACAATTTAGAAGAGATAAAATCTCCTTGTCCTACTCCTCGCTGCAATGGAATTGGTTTCGAGTTCCGGTCCTGAAGGCGAACTGACATATTGGCGTTTTCGTACAGGCACTTCAGCACTTCGATGTACCGGTAGTCTACTTGGCATCGCTGGAGAGACTGTAGTACAGCCCACGTCTCGATCGAATCAAAGGCCTCTTCGTAGTCTACAAACGCTAAACAGAGGGGCAAGTTATACTCGTCGGTCTTTTGTATAACTTGACGGAGCGTGTATATGTGGTCTACGGTGCTGAAACCTTTTCTGAAACCGGCTTGTTCAGGAGGCTGGAAGTCTTCAAGCCTGCGTGTGAGACGATTTGTGATGACTCTGAAGCTGACGTCCGGTATATCTTCGGTATGGTGTCGAGTCAATTTAGCTCGTGGGTCGTTAGCTAAATTGGATATGGGTCTTCGTGTTGATGTGTACAGCTGTCCGTAAAAGCTCTCTATCTCACTCAAAAGCTCAGGTTTGGATGAAACGATCCTACCGTCTCCAGTCTTCAGCTTCGCAAGCCAGCTCTGACCAATAGACAAATCTCTCGCAAAAACCTTAGAGCCTTTGTTTCGGTCAATAGCCTCTTTAATCCGGTTGGTATTAAATTTGCGTATGACGCGGGTGATCGACTTGGAGATTTGTCTATTGAGCCGGGGATATGATGCGGCATCTTCTGGGGATTGTAGAACCATCTCATTCCTTCCCTTCATGAGTTTTAGAGTTGGATCAGAGAGCCTTTTATTGCTTTTCTTCCGCTGGGTCTTAAAGAACTTTGACCCAGTGGAATGGACAGCTGCCACAAACCCGTCGTCATACTCATCCACATCCACGTCGCAGGGTAGGCAATCGAAACGATTTTGCGGTTCGAGCTGGAAGCTCTCGGGGTTTTGGAGTTGGATCGGTGCTGGTCGGAGCGTAGACTTTATCAATCGAGATCGCTCTAGCTTGACGCTTATATTTAATATGCCCCTTACAAGGCGGTGATCGCTTCCGGTTTTAACCGCGTTGATCAGAGAGACATCATTAAATATATGCTTCTTAGTCGACATGATAAAGTCAATCTCGTTTTTGGTTGCACCATCTGGGCTCATCCAGGTCCACTTCCTGTGTTCTCGCTTCTTGAAGAAGGAGTTCATCATGTAGAGTCCCTCCTTCTCCATAAAACTGGCTAGTAAGTGACCCCGGTGATTACGAGACCCAATCCCAAATTGCCCCACTCTCAGCTCATCATCGTTTCGCTTGCCCAATTTCGCGTTAAGGTCCCTCATAACGATGGTGAAGTAGGTTTCAGGACTGTGCATGGCTTTTGATATGTCCTCATACACAGCTTCTACCTCTTCGTCGGAGTAATGCTGAACATTACTATAGTGATTTATCGTTTATGGTGACTGTACTCGTTTTGAATCAAATTATTAGTTGCAAAATTATAATGAACATGTTCTGAATTCGTATAGAATACCCTAAATTAACTTAACCTTATGTAGTATAAAAGCTCATTTCGATTAGGTAAACAAGTCAACTTTCATTATTTTCGTCAACACTCGCTTATTTCCTATTAAGTTATAACATGTGTCCTTACTGTTTCACGGATAATGCGCCATCCACGAATAATTATGTATTGCACAACAAGTTACCACTGTTCCACTGAACTATTTCCAATTATGCCACTGTTTTACATAAACTTTAAGTTCTATAGTTGTATAATTTCGAGATGTGCCATTAGTCTACAAACAAACGCAGTGACGGCGTCAATTTCTGTGGTTCAACTGGCCTATGGCCGGTCTTGCAGATAAAATGGCGTCGACTCTCCACCAATGGCATAACGGCACGATGCTGCCACAGTGCTAAAATTTTGAACTAGAACACGGGAGTCTTAGTCACGATAAACTTTAGCGTATTCCGCGCCTAGTTTTATAAGTAGTTAATTGCAAAATGGACTATTTCGAGATACCGAGTTATTTTAGATAAGCGTCGCATGTAGATTTTTAGTTTAAGAAGGTAAAAATTACGATATCACTTTGAAAGTAACTTTTTATTAGGATTGCTTAAAATGATTTGTAAAATTAACGAAGAGAAAATTAACTTATTCTTCCTCCGTCCAAGGATTTTGGATTTTCTATTCTTTTATGTTCATGTATTTATGTATGTGATGATTGTGACGTCACAGACATAGAACGCCTCCCTCCCCCCTGTCGCGATATGTCACATTTTGTGGACCCCCTCCCTCCCCCTTGAGGTGTGACGTAATTAATGGATGATCCCTAAGTATATCTAGATTCTAGTTAGCCATCAGGGCACGTTAAAAATCATGTGATCGATTTGGGGCGAGAGGAGGGGTCAGCAATATATCACGAATGATCAAGATCTGGGTCCGCTTATGTCCACCAAATATCACCAAGGGAAATAATTGGGGATCAAAAATCCCAAAATAAATGATCACATGATTTTTGAACGACCTCTAATAGGTAATTAATTAAGTCTGCATGAACGTTTGGCACACTTGTTCGGTACAAAGTCGTAAATTAAAATTCGACTGTTTCTAGAGTTATTTGTAATTTGTTATTAATAAGTTTTGTTTTATTAGCTGTTTCTAATTTTGAAAAATTTCAACAAATTTGACAATTACCATAGGTAAATTGAAACTAAGGCTTGTGATGTGGGTACCAAGCGACGATATATACACGGTGCTCGCGAGCATTGCGAAAGATTTTAACTATGCATTCTAGACATCAAAATAAACAAAAAATATTATGAGACCTAATGTGTTTTTTTTTTTTTTGACTTTTTGGATACTTTTTAACATTTCCAATACTTTTTATCATAACAAAAATTTGTTAAAATTATTTTTTTAATGATTTTTTAATAGGGACAGGTTTTTTCGTCAAGTCTATTCTTATTTTTTGATTGCCAGGCAAAAGGTGTGATAATATTAGAACACACTGTGGTAGTATTGTAATCAAAAATAATTTTATGACGAGTTACGTCGAAAAAAGTCTAATTATCTCTGGAACCAAGCCGAATCCAGGAAATTTTATGTAACATTAAATATGCTCAGGAATTCAGCATTAAAATCTTTCGGAATGCTCACGATCACCGTGTATAATAGATAGATACGTATAAATAATTCAAAACATAGAGATCCATGACCAAAGAACAAATATTTGAGACAAATAAATACACTAATAATGCCTTCGCCGGGACTCGAAACCGGAACCTCCAGCTTCATAGGCAGGGTCACTACCAACTAGGCTACGGAGGCTGACATCTTTACTAGTAAGGTCACATTAATTCAAGTTGGTTTCACAGTGAATCTTCAGTACGTTTATTTATTCTGTGCTTACAATCGACTTTTCAATGTATGAACTTTATACGTGACTCGTTAAACAATAAAACTTTATTACTCACGTTTTATAGCACAAGGAGGGAAAATGGAAATAAACAATCGCATGTTATTCACTATTTCATATTTCATTTAGTATTAGACTGGCTGTAAAAAAAGTTGAACTCACTTCAAATTTCATTTAAAGCTCAGAGGGGTTAAGGTCAATGCGGGTAAGACCGTCTATCAGGAAAGTCCGTCTATCAACGGATTTCCGAGTTTGAACAGTGTAAGACGCATATGACGGACTTTCCTTCAAAATAAAATATCCGGACTTAGCCGCACTGACCTTACCATGTTTCCTTAAATGCGATTCAGTTTAGGTTCGGCATGTCAGTTTTTGACAGTTATTCTATGAAACTGACACTTTGCGATTTAGTTTAGGTCCTACTACTACTAACTAAATCGCATTAGTAGGTCGAGGTAGCTGCCACGATCGGGATGCTTAGCCAAGTTGCCAATCGCTAACGCTTAGTAGCGTATCATAGTTGTCCATCTCTATCACTTTTTCATATTAGTGCGACAAAGACAATTAGCTGCCTTTCGTTTACGATTGACGATTGGCAACTTGTCTAAGCACCCAGATCCCCTCAGTGTGAAAATGTAGGGAAAAATTGTTTTTTGAAGTTCTACATTGGACGACATAATAGATTACATAGACATAATATTTATTTTAGTCTCTGTACATTGCAACTGCATTAAATAACTTGACTTTCTCGAAATACTTAATCTAAATCAAAAGACATCATTTTGTTATCAAAACCCAAGCTGGCTATTTTAAAGGCTACGAACAAATAAAACATGGAAGCCGCACGCCATGCAAAATTGCCTTTCAAAAACGGTCCTGAATTTTAGTCCTCTTCAATGCATCACGACATTGAATTTCTATGTCAACCTATACAAACTTAAACCTCAATTTCAAAATAGTTGTGATTTGTGATTGGTCCATCAAAGTTTTGATTGACCATATTCTATAAACATTTGTCGTAAGGTGCGTTCAGACCAAAAGAGCATTCGCTGTTCTAACCTCCCACTCTACGAAATTCGATCGTTACACAAAACGTGATTGGTTGATTTCGTAGATGCTCTTTGGCGAATGCTCTTTTGGTCTGAACGCACCTAAATATGTTGCGCCGAAATATGCATGGTGTTAAGAAAAGCGCTATGCCCATCTTGGCACAATTGAACAATTGTTTTTGGAGGCATTTTTGTGCTGGCGTTGGACGTCCATGTTATATATATTCTGGTCGCAGTTTAAAGGCTTGTGCGAAGCAAGCGCTTGAGACATTGGTAAATAGATTAAATGACAGTGTGCATCCATTATCCATCCCGCTCGTACTCGCTTATTGGTGCGAGGTGCGAGCGAGCCGGATAGAAAATAAGTCCGCGTTAAAAACACGTGACTGAAATGTGCACTTTTTAGGGTTCCGTAGCCAAAATGGCAAAAATGGAACCCTTATAGTTTTGCCATGTCCGTCTATCCGTCTGTCCGCAGCATAGCTCAGTGACCGTTAATACTAGAAAACTGCAATTTAGTACAGGTAAACAGCCAACAAAGTGGCATAACAAGCAACAAAATCATGCCAATAAAGTGGCATAACAAAAACTAAAAATATTTCTTTTTTAGGGTACCTCCCCAGTGAAGTGGGGATGATTTTTTTCATTTGCTGCAATCCTATATTGTGGGGTATCATTGATTAGGTCTCTTAAAAATAATAGGGGTCTTAAAAGAAAGTTTTTTTCTAAAGTCAATATTTTCGGAGATAATCGCTCCAGAATAAAATAAATTGTGTCCCCCCCCTCTAACTTTTAATCCATAGGACCAAAAAAATATGAAAAAAATCATGATTAGTGGGCTTATAGAACAATTTAAAATAAAACTATTTCGAATATAATCGACCAAGCCGTTTTTGAATAACTACGGAACCCTACACTGAGCATGGCCCGACATGCTCTTGGCCGGTTTTATGAAAAACGGTCCTACCTTATACGCTTGTCTACGCCATAGAGACATACCCCTGACTCAAATAAAACAATTTATTATTCAAATGCGGGTATCAATAAAATCGGCTATTTTCAACAAAATAGTATTTGCGCCCATAAAAGTCGCAACTGGAAGATATTGACTCTGAATCCGCTGAAACAAGGTGTGGGAAAAGTTTTATGGACGGTAAAATTATGTTTGCTAAAGTGATCTGGAGTCATGCAAGTAACAAGAGTTGTAGATGTGTAGGGTTGCCGGGGCATTTTGATTTAATTGGCTATTTGACATTTATATTTAATATTTTTCTCATTCATTTTGATTTTAATTTAACCTACACATACATACATCTCTTCTCTTCAAGAGGATATTAACTCTGTGACTAACTGGAGCATAACTAATAAATTGATTTTTAATACTTCTAAGTGTTCTGTGCTCACTTTCAGTCGTTCCGCTGCTCCCCGACTCGAACAGTACACCCTCGGACGGAACTGAGGTTGTTCCCAGGATTTTTTCCGTCAAGGATCTCGGTGTTGTATTTGATGAACGCCTCACTTTCCATGAGCATATCCGTACAGTTGCGGATAGTTCTTTTAAGAGACTTGGTTTTGTGCTCCGCAGTGTCAGAGATATCTGGGACATTGGAGCTATAGGGATGGTTTATATGGCTCTGGTCAGAAGTAAGCTTGAGGCCTCGTCAGTCATCTGGCACCCGCACGAGTCTACCTACGCCTTACTCCTGGAGAAGATCCAAAAGGCATTCTTGAGATTTTTGTTTAAAAAAAGGTTTGGGTATTATCCATTCCTCTATCCAACAAAATATATTTACTCGGATGTCTCGGATACAACTCCCTAGAGGTGCGGCGTAACAACAAATTGCTGACCTACACTTGTCGCATAATGCGTGGTGAGTTAGACTGCCCCGAACTCGTGGCTCGAGTTTTAAGGCTGTATGTCCCGGATGTGCCAAGATTTGCTTTGAGACCACGAGTACGCCCACTGTTGGCAGTGCCCGCGGCGCGCACGGTATCTCACAGATATTCGCCTCTCCTTCGCGCGCTCGCTCTGCTCAATACGCTCTTGATATCGGCACCAGAATGTGACTTGTTTGCGTGGAGCTGGGCGACTGTGTGCAGTGAATGTTTAAGGTTTTGCGAGTCGATGGATGATAGGCTGTCTAGTACCTTTGTTTGATGTCACACTATTTTTATTGTATTACATAGAATATTATGTTTTGTTTCTGTAATGTAACCAATGTTTGATTTCTCGGTGTATTGGCTTGTCTGTAATGCCGTGTAAATATGTTGTTAAATAAATAAATAAAAAAAATACATATGTATACACGATCAGCCTATGATAGTCCACTGCTGGACGTAGGCCTCTCCTATAAACTATGCGTATAGACGCATTAGGAGGTAAATGGCTATAATCGCCACGCTGGGCAAGCGGATTGGCGATCGCAGTAATGTGTCCACTATGATGACGCTGCTGCCCATCATCAATCTTTTATCAAATAATGGTCAGTGACACTTCAATCCCGTATTCGACTCTTACGACACCCGCAGGAGGAGTTGGGGTGGTGACAAAATGTATTCTTACTGTCCACTCCCAATAACCAATAATGGTCCAAAACTTGAATGAATTTCTTCCATTAGGTGTTATTGTTATATTAATCATGCTATGCATAGGCAAAAATTGCTCATTTATAATAAAAAAAACTTGAACAAAGCCAAAAAGAAGATTGCGACTGATGCTTATTTAGGAGTTTAAATTGGGTTATTATTTCAAGGAGTTCAAATGTGTTCAAACTCTAATTTCCTCTTAAAACTTAAAAAAATACTGTTTTGTTTTAAGTTTCTTAGGACGTTACCACTTAAAAGTTTGGTGTATCGAGATTTTATTCTAATTTATCTTTCGTTTGATAATATTTTAAATTTTCTGTAGCAACGTCATGTCCTGTTCGGATGATACCCTAAGTAGTTTTTGTGGACCATAGCTGCAGTATTCGACTATAGTGGGTTGGTTTCTCGGTACATAGAAAAGGTGTTACAAGTAAGATGCTGTAGAATGTATATTAAATAATAATAATACAATCTTACCTCGTTTAAAAAATTAAAATATAATAAGTATTTTTTTATACATTTCACGTAAATTCAAAAGCACATTTGCCAGCCTCCGTAGCCTGATTGGTAGTGACCCTGCCTACGAAGCTGGAGGTTCTGGGTTCGAATCCTGGCGAGAGCATTATTTGTGTATTTATTTATCACAAATATTTGTTCCTTGGTCATGGATGTATTTAAGTATCTATAATTATGTCTCTGTCTATTATATATATCGTCGCCTGGTACCCACATCACAAGCCTTAATTGAGCTTACCGTGGGACTAGGTCGATTTATGTAAGGTGTCCCAAGATATTTATTTATTTTACATTATTTCCTATTCCTATCGAAAGTATAATTATGAAGTTTGTAAATTAAAACAATTAAATATGCTATATTTTAGGACGGCCGGTAAGTAGGTACCTACCAGAAAGAAACAATATATCAAGAACAATATATTTAATAAGACAATCAATTTTGTATTAGAGTCCAAAAAATCTGACAACTGAGTGATAGCAGCTCATTATTTTGCTAAAAATAGAACAGCGAAGTAGTTGTTTTTTTACCCACTTAAAAAAGAAGAGGTTCTCAATTCGACTGTTTGCTTTATTAACTTGTTTTTAAATCATTATACACCGTGATCTCTAACAACCCGAAAGATTTTAACCACGCATTTTTGATGTAAAAACAAACAAAAAATATTATAAGACTTTTTTCATTTTTGGCGAACAAAAATTTTTTTTTTAATTTTTTTCAATTGTTATTTAATTTTTGAATGTATTTTAACATAAAAATTAAAAGTAATTCATGACACTAGAAGGTTTTTTTTTTACAAAAACCTCATTTTTAAAAGGTTTTATTTCTCACTTTTCGACATCTATTAATGAGGTTAGTGAGACTATTCTCCATAATGGCACCAACGCCGTTAAAAAGACCTTTTGTACCGAGTTACAATTAGAAAATATGTTTTTTTTTAATTGGTAATAACTCTGAAACTAGGCGATATCCAGAAAAGTTTATATGACATTATAGTTTCTGAATGTGGTCAGGAACACACTGTTAAAATCTTTCGGGTTATTAGTAGGGTTAGGATTTTGGTGGCATTTATTGAACATAGAGCAGTGGAGTCGATGTTACAAACATTTTTAACTTGAATAAATGGGTTATTCCCACCTGTTACCACCAACTTGACACTAGTGGTAACAACTGGGATTTTTTTTCCCACCTGTTACCACTGGGAACAACTGGGAATTAAAATTCCCAACTGTTACCACTAAACTAATTGGTGGTAACTACTGGGAATTATTTTTCCCAGTAGTTACTACTAAGTTAATATTTAGTAGTCCTATTGCAATAGGATACCTAGTAGCCATAAATTTTGTTATACAATGGTAACAATTTCCAGAGACTATATTATTATAAAATGTTATACTACAAATAAAAACGAATTACACTGATTTTTTATTCAAAACAAGAATATGTCAATATTTAATTTTTCGTGTAAGTACCTAAAACCTTGTAGTAGTTATAATAATCTTAAAAAAGGATTGAGATTCGTAATCAGTTAAAAGAACACGATGAAAAATGAAAGTTATCCCTTCTACGAGCCGGTCACCCGTCATCCCTTTTTACCTGCCCCTGTGATAATCAAGTCAGTAGTTCTTAATATTTTTGGTTCAGATTCAGAGTAGGTAATACTGACAACATATTTAAAAAAAAGTTTTAAAAATATTTTCAAAATGTATTCATTTTTAGTAAAATTCGATGGTTAATAAGATATTTTATAAATAAAGTAATATTCATAAAATTAGCTCCTTATTAATAACTGGCAAAGTATTTAGTGTATATTCTATTAAAAACATTACATTACTAGTAAAGTACTTGGTGGTAACAACTGGGATTTATTTTTCCCAGTAGTTACCACTAAAGTGATTGGTGGTAACTACTGGGAATTCTTTTTCCCAGTAGTTACCACCAAGTACTCTGGTGGTAACAGGTGGGAAAAAAATTCCCAGTTGTTACCACTGGTGTCAAGTTGGTGGTACAGGTGGGAATAACCCGAATAAATGATTAACTTATACAATAATTACGAAATAGTGTTAATTACAAGCTGTATTTATCAAGGAATTTAAATAAATAACATGAATTTTATTTTTGAGGAACTAGAAAAATATTAATTCTCAATTTAAAATGTTGGAATATGAGAAAATTTATTTATTTAATTTTTAAGGTTCTAGTTCTTTGGAAGACCGTAAATATTATATGTATAATAACCATAAGCTATATTACAAAGAATGATTTAACTTCAATTCATAGGTAGTCAAATATAAATGATGATGATATTTAATACTTAAAATTGGCAAAACCCTGTTTAAGAGAATATATTTATTTATTATTTCTGATTAATTAATTATTAAATCAATTATAAAAAAATAAACAACGACTCCACTGTTCTCTGTCCACCTAATGCCACCAAAATTCCTAACACTAGTTATTAGAAATCACGGTGTATAATGGTGTATCCTTATCTTTACATAGGTAATATAAATAAGTATAGTTAAATCTCAAATATAAATAAAATGAACCGAGAGTAGAGCCGAATATCGATAATCTATATATATAAAAATGAATTGCTGTTCGTTAGTCTGCTCAAAACTCGAATAAAAATGTACAAATATGAATAAAAAAACAACTATTGGACTTCATTGTCAAGTAATAATATTCAAATAAACGCCCAGGCGTTCAGACCAGCCTTCTTTATATCGATGACCTGTAGGTTTATAATGGTTTATCATTTGTCATCGTTGCCGTCAAGTGCGAAAGGGAGGGAAGCTACTGATAGCCTGATCGTAAATAAACATCAGCTGCAGTAGCGGAAGCAACGGGTTCGATTCCCGTCGTAGCTTCTATTTGGTTTTGGTATTATGATTTATTTCAGTTTTTTCAGTTTAAAATTCCAAGTCATCACTACATCTATAACCAACACTTTTCTTGGTAAATGTCGTGTCATTTATGGGTGGGGATCGAACCCACGTACTCAGCTTTCGAAAGCTGAGTACGTGGGTTCGATCCCCACCTCGGACATAGGTGATCTTGGTCGTTTTTCTTTGGTATATGACATCTAATATTTATAATTTATATAGTATTAAGTAGTGTGACTACTGGAGAAAAATTAAAAGTACAAATCAAAATATTTAGTTAATAAATAATTTGATTTGTGTTTTCACAATATGTTCAGTCGTGTCATTTGTTATGTCAACAGGGTGCTTAGCCAAGTTGCGAATCGCTAACGCTTAATGGTCAATCGTAAACGAAAGGCAGCTAACTGTCTTTGTCGCACTAACATGAAAGAGTGAGAGAGAAGGAAAACTACGATACGCTACCAAGCGTTAGCGATTGGCAACTTGGCTAAGCATGCAGCTATGCTATTCTCTTATTCACACATTCGGCGCTGCGTTCGTCAACGAGCTCGACGACGAGACAGCCTTCACTTCGACGTCGAGAGCAGCGCTGTGAAAAACGGTATTCACTAACGTAGAACAGCTCGTCGTCGAACTGTAGGCGGTAACTCTCGACTCTCGACGCAGTGTAGTTCCAGCTCACGCCGCATTCGTCGCCGAGCACTAGTGTCGTTTAAAGTGCATTAGTGAATACCATTTTTTGGCTCGACGCTGCCGCAGTGCTGACACAGCCCTGATAGCAAGGCGGTTTCCTTAGTGAATAACACTGCTGTACTTTCATAAAAAATCCCCTTCTGGTTCGGGATTGATAATAAGTTTAAGAATGTCGAGTTTAAAACGTGAGTGCCAACCCTATGCGTTATAAAGCCTGAATTGGAAATGAACCGAAGAAGCTGACGCCGCGAAATTCCGAGAATGACGCTTTGAAAGTTTTAAGAGGAATCCCTCACACGTAGCTCAGCTAGTCCGGGCATACAGAGTGTAAATGTATTTATTTATCTTCTTTTTTTTAATGTCCACCCTTAATGGGTTTTCACGGAATGTCATGACAGTAAAGTTGTTTGTCTTGCACAATTGTAATTTAAATTCGTAAAAAAGTAGTAAAATTCTAGTCATATCAAGGCTCGCAATAGGCATGATGAAGGCTCTTTCGAACATTCAAAACGATCACCACTATGGAATTTTTTATGAAATACTCAAAAGTGACGTCACGTTTGAGTACTGCCAAATGACCCACTTTAAGTTCTTTCCAATTTATTAAAAAGTTCTGTACAAAAATTACTGCAATCTACATCTTAGTAATATTTTGTTCGTTTATTATGTCGTGCATAATGTTAAATAATTTATTTTAACTACAGTCATCATCCATATTGACAACGTCCATGAGCTTTATTTAGGGTGGCCGTCATCGAAAGCGATCAAGCAGACTATATTTATATATATACAGAGTGTTTGGTCTATCGTATACCAAATTGAAATGGTGCGTAGGTGGGGTCATTTTCTATCTCAATACGCCCTCCAAAAGTTTTTTGGACCGACGTGTTTGTATTACTTACGCGCAGTGCAACTTCTAGAATAAAAAAATATATATATACGTTTTTAAAAGGTAGACAACCATAATATTTTAATCTACTCGTATAGTACTTTGTTCTAACAGAAGACCTTTTTCGGCTTTCGGCCTTTTTCGTTACAAAAGTATGAAGCCTTGGGTGGCCGAGAACTAAATTTATCTGGCCGAAAACCGTCTAAACTACCCTATTAAGTAGAAGAGTTCATAACATATTTAAATATTTTTCAAACGGGTTACTCACATAATTTAAAGTCGATAATTGCTCGACATGTTTGATGAGGATCCTCTAGATGGATCGAAACATGTCGAGCAATGATCGACTTTATATTACGTGAGTAACAAAATTTATAAGTATTTAGTATGAGTTCAGAACAGTTTTTACAATTTGAGATTAAAATCTAGATTTCCGAAAAACGTGACTAAACCTTTTCTGTCCATCTACCCTTCATATCATCATCAGCCTATGATAGTCCACGGCTGGACGTAAACCTCTCCTATTGATTATGCGTATAAACGCATTAGGAGGTAAATGCCCATAATCGCCACGCTGGGCAAACGGATTGGCGATGGCAGTAATGTGTCCACTATGATGACGCTGCTGCCCATCATCAATCTTTTGTCAAATAATGGTCAGTGACACTTCAATCCCTTAGTCGACTCTTACGACAACGGCAGGAGGAGTTGGGGTGGTGACAAATGTATTCTTACTGCCGTCACCACACGGCCAGCGGCCACGAGCAGCTCATGGTACGGCTACAGTAATGGTCGTTTTGTGACGTGAATGATTGCAGTTTAAATGGTGCATGTCGCTTGTGGTCTACTGCAGTTAATGCTGCATCAACAATGTGGGAAATAAAGGCATAACGGAAACAGTGCGTCTGCCGGGACTTGAATCCGTGGTATTTTGAATCATTAGTCCCGTTTTGGACTCCAAAATCCAATGACCACGAGTTTTGATACCTATTCTTCGCTTGAACGTATTGTGAAAACACAAATCAAATTATTTATTAACTAAATATTTTGATTTGTGCTTTTTATTTTTTAAAGCTTAGCACGTGGGTTCGATCCCCACCTAGGACGTTGGTGATTTTGGTCGTTTTTTCTTTGGTACCTATATGACATCCAATATTTATAATTTCTTCGTTTGGTTTGCAGACATATATACTGATTATAAAACGAATGTTATATTATTTTGGAGATTGCTCATAGTATATTCATTGAAGCACTTTGAATTCCGTCTCAGTTGATTTTAAAACCTTTTGTAGATTATCGATTCATAATCAAAGATTCACAGACTAATTATCACACATGTACCTTTCAGTAGAAAAATATACCTATTTAGTAACATTTTACATAATTAATTAATTATTCCGTTAGTTTCCGAGTCTACAAGTACAACTGTTGGCTGAGACTGCAGTATACCATTTAAATGTACATTTGAATTCATATAATTATTTGAATCATAGAATTTGTTGAGAGTTAAAGCTTTATTTTAGCAATTATTTATTATGTTCAACCTACGTCTACATTCCATTTCTGAACTTTTAACTTTTGCATACCATAGACCCTTTATTAATTCCTTCTCAAGTGTCACATTCCGTGTGTCAAGTTTACCCTTAACAACTGCACTTCCTGATTGCATGTAAAATAATGATGTCAATTAAATACATTTTGAAAAAGAACAATAGTGTTTTGCCAATAAATGATCTAATCATTAGCCATGGAATAATTTCCTGCCCAGCTTATTATAATATGCGGTAGTTTACGGCCTCCGCGGACATTGGTCGACCAAATATTTACTCTGGTTTTATGATCGTCATATCGTAAAGTCTAGATAAATAGTCCGCGGTAATAAAACATCTAAAAATATTATTTCCTTCCCGCTGTCAATAACCCAAACAGAACGTAGATTAAACAGTATCTTAACTACACCCAGGGGCCTATTTCTCAAAAGTTTGTAACTTGTAATGCAAGCGGAAGTCCTTATCTAATTAATGGTGTTAAAAGAAACTTCCACTTGTATCACAAGTTACAAGCTTTTGAGAAACGGGAACCAGGTAGGTAGTGCAAGCAATCTGATTTACACTAAACCCATTGGAACCCTGAACACACCAGAACCGTGTCAAAATAACATTTTGTAAGAGATTTCTTGGGTATTTCTATGCGATTATTCAGTCACAACAATCAAGTCATTACCATGCCCAAATTATTGACGAACTGCGTATAAATAGCGGAGTCATTTTCGAATATCTTGTAGCAGACGCATGTTTGTCTACTATTCTAGCATAAATAGTAATTTATACATTATGATTTATATAGCATAAGTTCGTATACGTTATATTACTTACCCGTAAGATGGTGTTTCTATGCGATTTTGTTACGCGTTTTTTTTGTTCATTACCATCACCACCTTATTTACCGTTTTATAAAAGCAAACGAGACTATTTATGCTAGAATAGTAGACAAACATGCGTCTGCTACAAGATATTCGAAAATGACTCCGCTATTTATACGCAGTTCGTCAATAATTTGGGGTAAGTAATATAACGTATACGAACTTATGCTATATAAATCATAATGTATAAATTCAGTTTGTATAAATGTATAATGCCTAACATGTAATAAATATAACGTATAAAAGGTATAATTATTAAATGAATAATTGTAAAATGTATAACGAACGTAACATATAATATCGTTTACGATAACGATTAATTGGTATAACATTGAAATAATCTAATATACAAAACAACTATCTTACACAAAATATAAGCCCCTACAATTTTTTTATAATCAAACTATAGAATTATCATTATATTTCATTTTTCCGTTAAATTAAAAAATTATTTATCCGTTTATTAAGCCGTATCCGTATAGGAAGCGATTTAGACCTGGGAACCGGTCGACGAAGCCCCGCTGCGCGGGGCTTCTATTTCTGCTCTAAGGGATAAAAGGTACCTAACGAACCTATCCAGGTTAGAGTAGGGGATGTACAAATTTATTTTTTAATGCGGGGGGCTCCGCCCCCCGAGCCCCCCCTTTTTTTGGTTTCGCAAGGATGACGATGCGTAAACAATGAATTAAAAGTAAGTAGGTCTTATATTTATCCGGGAAACCACGCTCGAAACCTAACCAATCCAAGTCGGTTTTACCCCGATTTATTACTTGGATTGCTTAGGTTTCGAGGCTAGAACGGATTGAAAAGGGTAAGTAATATAACGTATACCTTTTTGTAGAACTTAACCTAACTTTCTTACTTTTCTGGCAGTTATATTTATATCGTTATATCAGATGTTAGTATATGTTTTAACTTTTATACCTTTATATTGATATATGAAACGGAATTCGTTAATATGTACGTTAGACTAAACAACGGTATATATTATTAACGTTATATTATTTTTGTATTATACTATTTGGAAATAGATGTTTAATACATTATACCTAACGTTAGTATACGTTATGAACGTTTGTAAACTGTAATTATACTAAAAGTGCGTATTCATTATGATACGCACCCCCGTCTTACAGTCTGATTTAAAACGTCACTATGACAAAGTTCCCGAGTGGTTTCAATTGGTTGTTTATACGATCGATCGTGTGCATCAATTTGTTTTTCTTTTGATGTTGACAGTCCTGTCAAAACGTGTAAATATTCAATTTTTTTGATAAATTGTTAACAAAAATGTACGCGTCTAATCAAGTACCTACTAAGTACCGTATTTTAAACAAAAAGTATTATAAACAAGCACTCCTTTCTATTTTGAACTTATACCTTATTCGTTCAAGACGCGAATTTGATATTTAAGGCACGTGAATGTTAAAGTAGGAGAAAATACTACTGTTGTTGTATTTTAAAATTCTATAATTCTAAGTATGTCCAGATGTTTAATTAGACATTATTGTTGCGATCCGTTTGTGAAGTCAAAGAGCTTTATTTCATAAGATAATTTGATTTGTTTCACAAAATTGTTAATATACTAGCTTAATATTTTAACTGTGCTACATTCCAGAACAAACAGTGAAAGTTATTTTAGGTACTGTAAGTTCAAGGTGCGAGTTAGGTTCCATTTAACTTTGATCTTGAAATATAACCAGTTTAAAGAATAGATATTTCTCAAAATATCATTGATGTTTCAGATTTCAGTCAAAGAGCTACATATGTGTAAATAAGATAATAATTTTTCTTAACTAGTATAGTAGGCTTAGCACATGATTAGTGCGACAGCATTTTATGACATGCATGAATATGGTAATTATATTTTAATTTAACCATCAACCACGTTCTCCTAAATGTGATTTAGTTTAGATTCGGTTTGTCAAAATTGACACATTGCGATTCAGATTATAGCCAGCCAAACAGCCAGGGAACCTTGGTCCCTATGACAGCTGTCAGTTCAATACACTATTTGTCAAGAAGCGACATTGTTGACAGATAATGTATGGAACTGACAGCTGAGGGATCAAGGTTCCCCGGGTTCGCTATAGGCCCTAAACTGTTGTACCCAAGTAATCATCAGATTAGTGTTGGTCACGGTGCTCAAAAATATCT
>JALPQI010002513.1:0-14148 GCA_025490895.1 Thaumatotibia leucotreta
CTCCTGAACAATATCGGTGATCGGGAGGCCCCGCTTCACAGCCTTGCTGAGCTGGTGATGGTTTTGAATTACCTGCCTTTTGAGCTCGGTAAGGTCATCGTTCCACCAAATGGGGCGACTAGGCGGTTTTTGGCAGCGAGGTAGAAGGTCATCGCAGGTTTTCTGAATGGCATCGGTAGTTAATTCTATGATGCGATCGAGCTCGTCTTTAGTGCAGTGGTTGATTTCTGCTGTGTCGGGGATTTTATTTACCAAGCTTGATCGGAACTGTTCTTTAAGGGGGTCCCACTTGACATTAGCGGTGTTGTATCGGAAGGTGGAAAGTTTAAGTTTTTTGTTGAAATCTAAAGCTTTGTTGTTGGAGAGCGGAATGGAGAAGGTGATAGCGTTGTGGTCAGAGGAGGGACAGATGTTGAAGTCAACGCGCCAGTTCTCGACGTTTATCTGGTTTTGTCCGCAACGAGAGTGGTTGCTTATCAAAGTGAGGTCAACAATAGAAGCCCTGGGGAGGCCATGGGTCACGGTTTCAAATGTTGGGTCGGTGCCAATGTTACAGATGGTGAGGTCGTGGGATATGGTCAAATCGGCTACTTGGTTACCCCTGGCGTTTGGCTGCTTACATCCCCATGACGGGTGCCACCCGTTGAAATCCCCTCCGATGATGTGCAGAGCGCCTGTAGAATCATTGAGGAGTTCCTCCAGTTGTTTCAGGGTATTGTGTCGGTCAGTTCTAGGCTCAACGTATATGGACGACAGGACCACCTTCCTGCCGGTTCTCTGAGTCAGTTGAACGATACTCAAGTTGGGAGTTGAGAACTTAGTGATTCCTAATGTACTGACCCCAAAGTTTCTTATAAGGAGAGCAGCCTTAGTCGTTCTGTCAGGAGAAGGAAATTGGTAAGTAGTGTACCCTGGTACATCCCTCATAACATTACTGCCAGCTGGTATGTAGGGTTCGCTTATAAAAGCGAAATCACAGGTATCCTGCCCGCTGAGATACACTGCCATTTCCTGATGGGCGTTCCTGCCGTGGCCCAAGTTTATTTGCAAGATGTTATATTTGTCTTTAGGTGGATTGACGTTAGCTTGTAAGTTTCTATGATCCATAGTTAATTCGGGATTTCACTTTGGTTTCCATTAGAGTTCGGAGTGGGCAGGTGACGGAGGTAGCGCTATGATGATAGGAGGGGGCAGGTGAGCGGGAGGTGGTGTTAGATTTAGCGGAAGTGCAGTTGAAGCATTTGATGGCATTTGGGGAATCCTTGACGGGGCAGCCTGCGTATTCGTGCTCAGCCGAGGCACAGTGGGAGCACGCGATGGAACCCTTGCAGTGCTTTTTGGTGTGTCCAAATTGGAGGCACTTGAAGCACTGCAGCAAGGGAACATGCTCACATGCATGCACCCTCTGGTGGTCTATGTTGACCTTGCCTAAAGTGACTATGGCTTTAAATACGTCTGGGGAAGCAATCAGTACCGCGTTGTAAAGGTGGGATTTGCGGTTGCCTCTGCTGAACTGGTAGACAAGGTCCGAGTTCGATGTGGCCTTGTCTTGGATGTCAGGATTCTGCTGCAGGATGATCTCTGCCAGCAGGTCCTTGGGCGTGTCTACGCTGATACCCTTGATCATTATGGACGGTTTGAGGGTGCGTGCCGGCTCGGCAGTGACGTCGCTAAATGTGGAGTTGGATTTAGCCAGTGCTGCATCTCGTTGGACAACATTGTCAAACTCGATTCGAACTTTGTTGTTCGAGACAAACTTGGCGGCTGCTGGGGCAAAAGTCATGTCGCGAAAGGAGACAGTGCTTCTCCAGGCCTGTAGAGTTTCCGAAGGGGACTTTACTGGTTTCTTGGAAGTTATTACCATTGCAGGCCTGCTGGATGGGGGGTTTGGGCGTTGAGCGGGACGAGGCTCTTTCACGTTGTTCCGACGCGTCGCAGTCGAAGCTGCTTTACTGGCGTAGGTTTCCGGAGGGTTAGGGGTAATGGGTGCAGCAGTGGGAGCGCGATGGGGACGGACGGTGAGCTCTCCCAGCTCCTCCCGGATGGCTGCTTTAATCACTGCGACTGTTGAGGCGTTGGTGGTGACGTATGCGTCATCGCCGTCGGTCTGTGTGCTGATTGAGCGAGTGTTGAGGTTGCGCAGAGCTGCTTGGCTGAAGGAGAGCCTTCCGGGAGAGTTCGTGTATGGGGCTGCCTCCACGCTTAGTGTCTCGACTTCCCGTATGTAGTCTTGTATGTGGTTGCGCAGGTCGTTGACACATTTGTCGATCGCAACTCTGTTTTGCTTAGTGACACTCTTATTAGCGTGCAGCTGAGTGTGGATTTCATCCAGACTGGGTTTTAATAGCGTCCAGAGGCGAGACGCTCGACCTCCGTCAGCGGAAGTTCCACTGAGCCACAACCTGTCCATCTCGGAGGTTTCCGCAAGGCTCGGGGCATCCGGCGTGAGGTTCGCCGGTGCCGCCCCGAGAGCCGCCCGCTCCGGTGTCCTTTGCAGTGTGGCTACAGGTTTGTCCTGCACTGTGACATGAGGTCTTGGTGACAGTGTGCCAGTCTGGATGAGTTGATCTGCTATTGCGGGAGGAAGCAAGACGTCCGGGCGATTTTCAACGGTGTAGGTGGTGTTGTGTGCGAGACAGACGTCTCCCACTGGTTCTGGTGCAGGAACTTGCATGCCTGGCTCCACTCTTTGGGTTTCTAGGGGTGCCTGTTCGCGCTGTGTTAGCGACTCGCTTGGTACTTGGGCTCCGCGGGCTTTGTGAGGCGATTGGGGAGGTGTTCTGTACATTCCGCATGTGTACATATTTAGAAAATTTAAAAATTAATAATTGGAAAACTATTGCTCTGAAAATTATTGTTAAGGGCTCAAAAAGTAGGTCTTGTTTAGGTCTCTATTTGTACCAAATTACAGATTTTTACGTCTGTAAATAACGGAGATAAAAATTTATTTCTATGTACTTTTTAATTTATTGAAAAAGTGAATTTACGGAATGAAACAGTAATTTGCAAGGAAACAATGTCAATAAAAGGTAAAGATATTAATGAGAACTATTGATTGAGGCAATAAAATCAGAAATTGACCGTTTGGGAGCAAAGATATTAAAGCTCAAAGTGCGTTGCTAAGACACTTTTTGCAGGCGCCGAAAAATTTGGGAGTGTCTGAAAAAGTTTGTATGAAGAGTGTAAGAAATTTCAAGATTTAACAGCAGGGTAATTTAAATTGTACAAAGAACTACTAAAATGTGAAAACAGATGAGAGATATACTAATAAACGGCAAAATGGCAGATGGTTGAAAATTCGGACTTACAAAAACTACTAAAAAATTAATATCTTAAGAAGTACTGAAGCTAGAGAAATGAAAACAGTACTGAAAAAACGGGGCAACAATTCTTTAAATTATAGGTGAAAACCAGAATTTTCCAATCAATTCGGCTGAACAAAATTTTCAAAAAGGTTGATTTTCTATAAAAAAGATGAGGGAGATGACTTTTCAAATTTACAGGAAAACTATTGGAGATATCGGGAAAATGGTTATGACATGAAAGATTGGAAAAAATTTAGGGAATCTAAATTGCTAAACAAAATAAAAATTGACCGGCGGAAACTAAAGTTATGTGTTAAAAACAAGATTGCTCAGAGGTTTTCATGAGGGTACGAATTTTTTGTAGAAATGTTAAAATTTAAGACTGAAGCTAAGTAGGAGGAATTTATTATAGTTATAGGTAATTTAAAACTAATTGAAAGGAAGAAAATTGAAAAAGAAAATTTGAAAAATTTTGAAAAATGAATTAATTATGAATTTTTGAAAATTTGCAAAGTTGAGTTAGAGAAAAAATTAAATAATTCCGGAACCAGAAGGGCTAGGGGGCTACAAGTGGTATCAAAAAAGTGGGGCAAATTAGGTTCACAATTGTGTCAAAATGGGTCACTTTCGTGTGTTTAGAAGTTGGTTCGGTTAGGTTAGGTTAGGTTAGGTTAGGTTAGGTTAGGTTAGGTTAGGTTAGGTTAGGTTAGGTTAGGTTAGGTTAGGTTAGGTTAGGTTAGGTTAGGTTAGGTTAGGTTAGGTTAGGTTAGGTTAGGTTAGGTTAGGTTAGGTTAGGTTAGGTTAGGTTAGGTTTTTTTTTTTTTTTTTTTTAAATATTGCTAAGTAATACAAAGTTTAATAAGAGCGCGGAGCTAATGGAATACTCTTGTGCTCTTATACTTTGGTGTGCATTAGGGTGTTGTTGAATGCATTATGGATTATGTGATTACAAATATATTACGTAGAGTTAAACTTTTTTAACTCGTTGACAATTTTAGTAATGTATGATACAAATGAATTTGTGGATGATTCTTTAGTTATGATTTGTGTCAGATTGAACGGGTCAATATTTACAAATGAGCAGGATAATGTGTGATTCAGTCTTATAGTTTGGAACTTTGGACAGTCTTTGATCAAATGTTGTACGGTTTGGATGGTTGCATTGTCGCAAGGACAGAAATTGTCATTTACAATATTAAACCGATGAAGGTATTCTTTATGGAAACCGTGATTTGTTAGGAATTGTGTAATTGCAAAATTAGGTTTTATCACTTTTAAGAAGTTCTGTAGATCAAAGTGTGTGGGAAGCCAGGTTTTAGTGAAATTACAGGAGTTGTCATCATTATATAAATTAGCAGATGCGAGGTTTGAGAGTTCCCTATTTTTTAGCTTTATGTAGCTAATTGGAGTCTGATGGTAATCAGGTCGCTTATGCATAAAGGCAGCTGACTTAGCAGCGGCATCAGCGGCCTCATTACCATAGAATCCAACGTGGGCTTTAATCCATACAAAGCGAACCTCGATGCCCTTGCATTTGGCCCTATGGAGTGAGTCATGAATGCGAACTACGAAGTAGTTATGACTGTTAATGTTGCTTAACTCCATAAGGCCAGATTGGCTATCGGAAAGGATGATTATTTTAGTGAATGTCTGTGTAGACATCCACTCGCATGCATTATAGATCGCCAATAGTTCTGCCTGAAATACAGAACAAGTGGGGTGCAATTTATATTTTTTAGTAGTCTCAGTTCCATTGGGGCTGAGCGCGACGAAAGCTGCACCCACAGCATCATCATGTCTGCTGCCGTCGGTGTATATCATGCAAGCGGCGTCCCTCTCAAGAGAATTGAAGTCCTCCTGTGAGGTCACCGACTTGTAAGATATACCCGTTCTGTATACCGGGTGAAGCAGATCGGCCGGATGGGCAGGTTTCTCAATCAGAATGTCATCAGGGAGGAATCTAGTATGTCCCTTTAATTTGGACAATTCTATATCGGAGATTTCCAGTATTTTGTTGGGCAATGGTGTCAAGTTGGATAATGAAATAGAAGCCACTGTACTAACGGTACGAAAGCCCTGAATCATTTTGATTGCGAAAAGCCTTTGTAAGGACAGAAACTTCTTGTGAATGAACTTATATTCCAGTGCTCGGGACCAGACACTGGCCGCGTAGTATATAATTGGTTGAATGACCTGTAGATAGATGGTTTTAATGTTATCCGTATGAACTCCCCAAGTGGGTCGAGTGTATATTAAAAGCTTATTGAATAGTGATTTGGATTTGCCAATTATATACTCGCAGTGTTGTGTGAATCGGAGCTTGCGGTCAATAAGGACGCCCAAGTATTTGATGTAACTAACAAATTTCAGCTGTTGACCGTGTACTTTGATGTTACATTTTGTCGATTTGTTAGTGAGTCCAATTGCCTGGGTTTTATCTGGTCCAAACGTGAGTTTTACCCCAGAGCCCCAGTTGGTGATGATGTTTAAAGCCCGATTGGTGACACATTCAAGCTCATGTATGTTCTTGTGGTGGCAGATAAGAAGTACGTCATCTGCATAAGCCTGAATGTGACACCCATCGGGCAGGTCGAGGAGCAGGAGCTCATCCAATACCAGGTTCCACAAAGTGGGGCCACAGACGGAACCCTGTATGCAGCCCCTGGTCATAATTTTGCTCACACTAGCGTCCGCGTAGTTGACGTGTACCTTCCTGTTGTCTACGTAATTGCGGAGGATATTATATAAGTTAACAGGGCAGCCAATTGAGCGGAGCCTCTTAAAGACAGCAGGCCACCAGGTGTTATCGAAGGCTGCCTTGATATCAAGAGAGATGGTGACTACTTGTTCAGCATTGTTTTTGGCTGTCTCCATGATATCAAGGGCCGAATGGATGGCATGAACAGTCGAAATCTGCTGTCTGAAGCCGAATTGGCGTTCGCACATCGATTGGTTAACATTCATAAAATAAAGCAGTCGGTTCATGATCAGGCGTTCAAGAACTTTACCGAACACATTGATAAGACCAATAGGTCGAAATGCCGATGGTTCGTCATAATTGGTTTTATTGGGTTTCGGTATTATTTTGACATATGCCACTTTCCAGCATTCTGGAAAGTATTCAAGTCGCAAACACCTGTTCATGACGTCTGTGATGACGCCAGGAACGGCATTGGCGACCTGAAGGCATATGTCAGAAGTGAGGTTGTCAAGTCCGGGAGCCTTTCTTGGGTTCATGTTCTTAAGGCAATCGATCACCTCTTTACAGGTGAACGGGGATTCTGTAGGTGTGAGCATTGGTTCATTCATGAGTAAACGAGTGTCTGCTTGAGATTGAGTGGTGTCCTGGTCGTCATCCGGATAAAATCTGTTCATAAGAGCTGTGGCTGTATCCGTAGTGTCAGTAGTGTATGTGCCGTTTTGTAATTTTAATGTGGATGGAGGTTGTTGCTGTGGTTGAGACTTAATAAGACGATTGGTGACGGACCAGACATCCTCTTTTTTCTGTCTCTGGCAGAAGTCCTTGAAGGAGCTGGTGGAAGCCGCACAGAAGGCGTCAGAATACTCCTTTTTGAGTCTGCTTCTTTCATTAAGCAGCTCATCCAGGGGTAGCCGACGCTTCTTCTGTTTGGACAATTTGTGATGGTTGGCGATAACTTTGCGTTTCATTTCTTCCAGTGTGTCGTTCCACCAGGGAGCACGCCGAGGGTAGTTGTTGGAGCGAGGGAGTGTGTTGTTGCAGGTTATTTGTATTGCAGACGTGAGGTCAACCACGAACTTCTCCAACTCCTGACTGTTGCATTCATTGATATGGTTAGATGCGGGTAAATGTTTGTTGAGCTCCGTCCGGAATGTATCCGCCATTAGGTCCCATTTTACACTGCGCGTATTGTATCTGAACGTAGATGTTTTCTTGTTTTTGGTTAAATGGAGCCGGTTTAATGAGATATCAAACGAGATTGCATTATGGTCAGAGGATGGGCATATGTCATGATTCACTGACCAATCATCGACAGACACCTCATTCCCCAACCTGGCAAGAGTTATATCAATAATAGACGACCGGGGTACTCCATGAGTGACGGTCTCAAAGGTTGGAACACCTCCCACATTACAAACCTTGAGGTTGTGAAGCGTGATGATGTTGGCTATGTCATTGCCCCGTCGGTTGCTGGATGGACATCCCCACAGGTTACTCCATCCATTGAAATCGCCGCATATGACATGCCTCGATCCCACGGTTCTATGCAGGAAGTGCTCCAACCTCTGTAACACCTGGTGTCTATCCTGCCTTGGCTCTACATACACAGATGCCAAGTGTATTTTTCGTCCTCTGTTGTCGGTGATACAGACAATACTAACATCGGAGTCTGAAAATTCTGTTAAGCCGATTGCACTGCATAGGTTATTTTTCATTATTATAGCCGCCCTAACAGGACGGTCAGTATAAAATTGATAAGTAGTGTAGCCGGGTATATTTTTCATGGTTTTGCCATCTTTTAAGTGGGGTTCGGAAATAAAAACAATATCAATGGAATATTTGTCTAAGTGTACCAGTAATTCCTGGGTTGCGTTTTTGCTGCGACCTGTGTTGATTTGAATACATTTGATGTTATTAAGGTTAGTTGTTCTATTGTTGATTAGGTTATTGTGATCCATAATCGATTCTGGAATTTATTTTTTGTAACATATTGAGGATACGGGGGCAGTTTTCAGAGGTGGCACCATGATTAGTTTTAGCATTTTTAATATTATTTTTCTGGTTATACTGTGTGCAGTTATGGCAGTTGGTTTTGGTTTTGTCCTTCTTATTAGGACAACTATTGTATTCGTGGCTATTGGAGGAACAGTGAGAACAGATATGGTTAGGGTTTGAGCAATTTTTGCTGGTATGCCCAAATTGCAGGCATTTGAAACATTGGAGGAGAGGGGTGAAGTTGTCTAAGTGGACTTTCTGGAAATCCACGTTGACTTTACCAAGTTTAATAAGATCTCTCCAGACTTGGGGAGAGGTCATTAAAACGGCATTGTATAAGTGCTCCTTACGATTTTTCCGCTTAAAGCGGTACGTCAGTTCATCAGTCTGTATGTCCGTGAGGCATTCATTTTGATTTTTAAGGACGTCTACTAGTTCTTCCGGGGGCACGTCAGTAGGGATACCCTTGAGGATGACCATGGGACGTAATTTCTTGGAGACCTCTGCAGTTACGTCGCCATTTGCCTGGTTGGTCTTGTCCAAGGCTTTTTTACACTGGGTAGCGTCCTCAAACTCCACACGGACTTTTTTGTTAGATACAAATTGTATTCTACCAGGGGCGAAGTTAGTATCGCGGAAGGAGGTCTTCTCCTTCCAGGCCTTAAGAGTCTCCGCCGAGCTGGCCACATCTTTCTTGGGGACCAGTATAATAGCCGGCTTAGATATCGGCATTGAAGCCGTTTGGGGTATTTGTGGTTTTTTAAGTGCGGCCGCATACGACACTGAGGTCCGCTGGGCCGACAGAACGCTTTGTTTGAGTTTAGTCATCTCCTCCTTTACAGTGTCTTTGATGACATGTGTAATGGCGGATATGGTTGCCTGGTTCATTGTGGGGCTAGCGTTGGATTTAGCTGCCGTTTTTGTGGTCGTCAGGATGGTCTGTATCTCGTGGACTAATTCGAGAATGGCGCTTTTGTTCACTTTAGTGAGGCTGCGTCCCTCCGTAAGCTTGACTTTAATGGCATCGGTTTTTTGGAAAATCATTTGTCGGAACTCTTGTTCCGGGTCTGTGGCATCAAGAAATAGCGAATTGTCACCATCTTGACCATCGTCGTCATCGTTGTTTTCAGCTGTAGCCTCCAGGCTGAGCTGGAGCCGGTCCATGGGAGTGTTTTGTGAATTAATAGTAACTTCAGATCTCTGAAGATCCTGGGACTCACCAATGGGAGGAAGCATACCAAACTGATTTTGATTCTTAAGCTGCGTTGCAGCGTCCGGTGGGTTTGTGACAGACATTTTAAGTCTAAATTATGTTGTGTCCATCAAAATGAAATTATACCCGCAATAATAATTTTCGCAGGCGCAAAAATGTGAAAATCTGATTTTTTGTTAATTAATTTGGATAATATACAAAATGTTTTTATATCAAAAAATGAAACGGATTTATTTCTATTTATAATTGAAAAAATATTTAAAATCGGTTAATAAACAAAAAAGTTATTAAAATTTTTTATGTATGAAAGAGTGATCGGTCACTAAAAAAAATATTTCTCAGAAACTAATAAAGCTAGCAATGTGATATTAGTATCAAAAGATAGGAAAAATTAAGTTCTAAATGATATCCAGAAATCAGATTTTTAGTACAAAGTTAGTTGAAGAAAAGTATTGAAAATATGAAAAAGTTAGGTCAGAAGACGAGGGAAGTGAACTTTGGAAATAACTCAAAAACTATTGACACTAGAAGAAAAACACATATAACATAAAAAATCAGAATTAAATTAATAAACAAAATGAGATAATAAAATTAAAATTTTACCGTGTGGTTTACAAGATATTTACAAAACAAGTGATTGCCTGTCAAAAGTCATCAGGCGCCAAAAATTTATGAAGGTGTTTCAAAATTACTATGATAAATTGTATGAAGGCTATTGTAACTAATAATGCAATAATTTAAAGAAAAGTACGAGAGATTTTTGACAAAAGAAAGAAGTTGAAAAAGTTGAAAAATGGTGGAGCTATGAATTTTTTAATGTAAGTGAAATTTACGGAATACAAAAAATTTAATATCTCAAAAACCAGAAGGGCTATTGGGGTGGAAGTTGCACTCAAAATACGGGCTCAATTAGGGTCAAAATTGTACCAAAATGGGTCACTTTAGTATATCTAGAAGTTGGTTAGGTTAGGTGGTTAGGTTAGGTTAGGTTAGGTTAGGTTAGGTTAGGTTAGGTTAGGTTAGGTTAGGTTAGGTTAGGTTAGGTTAGGTTAGGTTAGGTTAGGTTAGGTTAGGTTAGGTTAGGTTAGGTTAGGTTAGGTTAGGTTAGGTTAGGTTAGGTTAGGTTAGGTTAGGTTAGGTTAGGTTAGGTTAGGTTAGGTTAGGTTAGGTTAGGTTAGGTTAGGTTAGGTTAGGTTAGGTTAGGTTAGGTTAGGTTAGGTTAGGTTAGGTTAGGTTAGGTTAGGTTAGGTTAGGTTAGGTTAGGTTAGGTTAGGTTAGGTTAGGTTAGGTTAGGTTAGGTTAGGTTAGGTTAGGTTAGGTTAGGTTAGGTTTTTTTTTTTTTTTTTTTAATTTAAATCTGTGATACTACCGATGGCCCTCGCTATTGATACGGGCGACCATTGGTGATAGTTCGTCGGTGAAATCCGCTGGTGATACGGATATATTTTCATTTACAATTTTTTGATTGTTCTGTATTATATGTACTGTAATAATGTTTTCCTATTTGGTATGTATTTAGATCTATGTATTATTGAATCTTTTTAATGTGTTAACTATGTGGTTGATGTGATTTTTAAATGACTCTTTTGTTGATTCCTTTCTGCATATTTCTTCTAAATTGTATGGTGCTAAATTGTGAATATTGCAATATGTTTCGTGTACTGTGCGTGTATTTAGGTATCTTGGACAATGTTCTATAAGGTGCTTCATCGTCTGTGGCGTATTGTCGTCGCATGGGCATTCATTTGTATCTACAATGTGGTGACGTTTGAGATATGATTTGTTGTACCCATGGCCTGTTAAAACTTGTGTCATTTGGAAGCTTAAATCGAACTGATTTCTAAAGTTCGTGATTGTGTCTAAAGTTGGTAGCCAATCCTTGAGGTGTTTACCAGTTAGACAGTTCCGGTAGGTGTTATCTATAATTTTGTTGGCTTCCTGGCGGTGATTACGCTTGTGAAATGACAAAGGGAATTTAGCGAAGTCTGGAGCTTTATGTTGACTGGCAGCTGATTTAGCTGCCATGTCTGCCTCCTCGTTGCCGAGGAGTCCAACATGTGCTTTAATCCAGCAGAACTGAATATGACGTCCTTGCTCCCTAATAGCAGCAATTCTTTTATGTGCCCGGTTTATAGTGGCGTTTGTGCTTTGACGGTTGGTTAGCTCATGCAAAGCAGCCTTGCTGTCAGAAAAAACTGTGGCTTGCTCCAGCCCGAGGTTATAACACATAGAGCATGCCTGCTCTATTGCTAAACACTCGGCCTGGAACACAGTGCAACTACTGTGCAGCTTCAGCTTCTTGCACTTGCTACTGCCGTCTGGGTAATGTATAATCACCGCCGCGCCCACTACTCCATCATGCTTACTGCCATCAGTATAGACCCTGTGCATGTTTACGGTATAGTAGGGTTCGAGGTCGTTGGCATTATTTACATCCTGTAATTTAATATTTGGTCGTTGGGTAGGGTGTAACAATTGATTTACTGGCACCCTTTTATCGTAGCCGATGTCGTCGGGCAGGTATTTGGAGACTTGAGATCTTTTCACCCCTTCAAAAGATGCAACCTCTTGGATCTTTTCAGGTAGAGGAGTTAAGCCAGCCAAAACTATTGCAGGTATGGTTGGTAGGGTGCGAAATCCGTGAAGGATTTTAATTGCGAACCCTCTCTGCAGGCTCAGCAAAGATGTACGTACCTTCTTGAACTGTACCGCGTTAGACCAAATTTCTGCAGCATAAGTTACAATTGGTTCTATAACTTGTTTGTAAATTATGCTGACGTTATTTGCATGCACACCCCAAGTTGGCTTTATGTAGATGCATAGTCGCTTAAAAATGTTTTGAGCTTTCTTAACTGCGTATTCAACGTGTTTGATGAAATTGAGTTTGTCATCTATAATGACCCCAAGCAATTTAAAATGATCGTCAAACAATATTTGGGTGTTATCCATTATTATCTTAGACGCTTTAGCTTTAGGAGTAGGCGTTATCATCCTTGTTTTATGTGCCCCAAATTTTAGCTTGTTGTCTTGTCCCCATTTGACAATATTGTTTAGTATGACATTGGCATATTCTTGTATTTGTTCAACATTATCACCAGAGCAGATGAGGAGGATATCATCCGCATACGCCTGTAGGTGGCATCCTTCGGGAAGCGGAGAGTCTAGCAGCACGTCGACGATTGTATTCCAAAAGATTGGACCCAGAACTGAGCCCTGGACGCAACCTCGCGATTGGTCTTTTGTAAGTGTGGTATCCGCATAGTTAAGTATGACTTTCCGGTCTGTGAGGTAGCTGTGTATGATCCTGTAAATGTTTCTTGGGCACTGTACTGCTCTTAGACGGCTCAGTAATGCAGGCCACCAGGCGTGATCGAATGCTCCCTCAATGTCTAGTGATATGGCAACAACCAACTTTTTCTGGGTCTTGTATTGCATTATTTGATTGGTTGCTCTGTGCAGTGCGTCTGTAGTGGAGCATTGTTCCTTGAAACCAAACTGATGAGCGCTGCATGCATTGTTTTTCCTCATATAAAATGTGAGCCTCCTAGCAATGAGTTTTTCAAGGACTTTGCCCAGAACATTTATAAGCCCGATTGGTCTGTATGCGGCAATTTCCTTATAATTAGTTTTGCCGGGTTTAGGGATGGTTTTTATTAGTGCGATTTTCCAGCAAGAGGGGAAGTAATTTAACTGTAGGCATCTATTGTATATTGTGGTCATTTGCTCAGGATAGGTTTCTATAACATATTTACAAATGTCCGCTGTAAATCCATCCATTCCCGGTGCTCTCTTTGGGCTCATGCTAGTGATTACCTCAATCAATTCTGCTGTGCTGAATGGAGGTTCATCAGTTGTGTTATAATCCATATTAATGTTAGTTTCTCTTCTTTTTTGCAGGTGGTGTGCAGTATCTTGGGATTCGGAGTCCTCGGGGAAGAACTTAGCGGCGAGCTTTGTTGCTGTGTCCTTTACGGAAGTTGTGTAAGTGTTATCTGCCATTTTTAGGGTTGCTGGTGGCTGCGGCTGGGGTGTGCTCTTCAACAGGCGATTCGTGACAGACCACACGTCATCTTTGCCTTGGCGACTGCAGAAATCTCTAAAATGTTCAGTAGATGTTTTCCTGATCTTGCTGGCGTACTCTGCTCTAGCGTCATGAAGCTCTTTAAGGATATTGGTAATATCCTTTTTTCCCCTTTTCAGGTCCTGCAAGCGATGGTGTAGCGCAATTACCCTTTTCTTAGTGTCCGTGAGTTCTGCTGTCCACCACGGAATCTTTTGGTGAGGCTTCTTAATAGCCAGTGTTGAATCACAGGTTTTAGTAATTATGCCGGTTAGTTCTTTTATGTAGTTATCCAGTGCAGAGTTGTCGAGTTCGTTGATTGCAGTTCTATTAATGTTACTAGCTTCAAAGTTTTCTTTTAGTTTATCAGTGAAATTGTTCCAGTTAGCTTGGTCGGTATTATACTTATAGGTGGATGTAGAGTTTTTGCTATTCTTGCGCATAGGGTCGGATGAGATCTTGAACTGAATTCCGTGGTGGTCAGAAGAAGGTATTAAATCGTTGTCAACTTTCCAGTCTAGGATGTTTCCTGCAGTACTAGGTGTGGCGAGTGTGACATCCACTATGGATTGTCTCAATTGGCCATGCGTGACTGACTCGAAGGTAGGCTCGTTTCCTAGATTGCAGCTGACAAGATCGTGACGGACAGCCAGGTCGTGAATTTGCCTCCCGCGATCATTGTTATGTGTGGATCCCCACACCACGTGCCACCCGTTGAGGTCCCCGCAGACAATGAGCTCTCTATTCGAGTGTTGCTGAAGGAACAGGTCGAGATTCATCATTGTATGCGCTGGGTCCTCTCTTGGTTCGACGTAGATAGAGATTATTATTATGCTTTTATTACCGGTAGATAGTTCCACTGCAATGAAGTTTG
>JALPQI010002514.1:0-91407 GCA_025490895.1 Thaumatotibia leucotreta
TTGTGAGAAATCGACCCCCTGAGCATTGGTTTGATGTATCTATTGGATTGGTTCCTAATGAACAATAAAAACAGTAACATAAGGAATATTCCTTTGTTCTAAAATATCCATAAATAATTTGATTTATCTCGGCCTTTTTCCTGTCTTTAATTTGAATGTAGTAATTTTTCGAAATTCTTATTATCATTGTTTGGTTTTCATGAAAGTAAAAAATATAATATTCGAGTTCGAATCACGCGACAACCAGATTCTTTCGCAGGAGATTTTTTCTACAGTAAGCACATCTGTTACGACGTTGTGGGATAATAGTCTACTTAAGTCATTAATTTACGTATTTTCTACCTCCTGAGCCTTTACAAATACTAGTCGTGTAATTAATAGATAACAAGATCCATTTTGTTGCTATACATTACATTAGATTTTTATTGTTATTACATAAATAAAATAAAAATCATGTGTTAAGATTGACAGTTGATTTTCCGATTTAAATAAACTTTGTAGCTACTTTAGAACAGATTTACTCACTTAAAATAAAGTCTAGTAACATACTAGTACTTGCAAACTATAATTTATTTCGTATAAACAATCTATAATAAAACTAAAATAAGTAAAATCTAAAATAAATCTCAAACAGGCCCCTGCGGCATGGTACCCAGGACCCTGGCAGCATTTCCCCGCTGGATTGCCAAGCTAATGCTTTGAGCGAGGAAGCTGCCAGCCCTTGGGTCTCCCGTGGCGTCTCTATGTCTCTTCGATAGGTCTTTGAAGAGACTCAGAGCGCTAGGACCCCACGGACCAAAGGTGTACTTGCAAATAAGTCGCACATCACACATTGCAAATAACCTGAAACATGGCGGCAGGCCTGCAATTGGCCGCAGGTCGATGTTCTAGCGTCCACTACCGTCCAGCTGTCTGCTGTAGACATCTTGGATCAAGTTACGAGCGTAAAGCGGATTTGAGCAGAACTAACGCCGCGGCTACGACATCGGTCTAAAGGTGGGTCCACACTTGTAACAATACGACGGACCGGACTACGTGACATTGCAACAGAACATGTTACGCTCAATGTGGACGCTTCGTGATCGTGCTGACACGGTTACACACCGTGTACGATGAAATGTCACAAGTGTAGACGCACGTTGACGACGAGTTGAGTAACTCAACATGTCGTCTGCAGAAACATCTGCAATCGCGGAAGTTTATAGTTATGCGTGCATTCCGTGAA
Source organism: Thaumatotibia leucotreta (assembly GCA_025490895.1). Classification (NCBI taxonomy): domain Eukaryota; kingdom Metazoa; phylum Arthropoda; class Insecta; order Lepidoptera; family Tortricidae; genus Thaumatotibia; species Thaumatotibia leucotreta. The sequence goes on from JALPQI010002514.1 coordinate 1,226, forward strand.
TGATGGACTACCGAGGCGGCGGCGAGGTGCGGGCGGGGGACGTACCGCCGGACTGGTCACGACGTGATCCATTCCTAGCCCATGGCTGTGTCTGTGTCATCTGGCGTACTTGTACGCGTGTCATAAATGCAAATGTGGACGTGTCGAGGTCACGTCACAGGTCGGGGAAAATAGCGAACATCCTTTGAAGAAAACCGACTCGAGATGGATCGGCCCGTAACACGTGACTTCGATGCGTGACAGTACACAGACCAGCGTCCACACTAGGCCCGGTTAGTAGATCGTAACTCCATACATTGTCCTGCAGACTGGTCATACATGGTCTGTGTCAAAACAGTTCTTTGAGTGTTCGGAATGGATTGTGCCGTACTGCAACTTGTAACAAATTGTTCGCGTACAAAATACGTCCACATTAACGGTACTGACACGTGTTACTGTTACGGTCACGGATTAATGTTCGGCAAAATGTCTCAAGTGTGGACCCACCTTAAGACGACCGGCTTAGCGGAAAACGTATGGTGCTCCCTCTCGTACCCATATCAGCATCCCGCTCCAACTCATGGATTCGCTCGCCGCTGGTCGACTTAGACCAATGTCGTGGCCGGGGCATAAAAGACTTCCTAGCGGATAAACTTTATAGCTATTTTAGACCAAAGCTCACTTGAAATAAAGTTTAGTATAATGTTATATATTTACAGTGCTAGAGCGAGGTTCGAAAGGTTTTGGTGTACGTAAACATTAGTTCTTACGAAAGCGACTGCCATTTGACTTTCAATTTAAACCGGGAATATCAATGTGTTATTGGGATTGATCCACTTTTCTCACGTTTTTTCCTTTGCCGAGAAGCGGTTGACAAAAGTATCAAGATATCACCAATAACTAATTGGTACGAAACGAATTTAGAACTCACTAATTTCGTATGGAAACCACCAACACTTCCTGAAACTTAGCAAAAGACAAATGGATAAAAAATAATAATAAATAATTAATGGATACACTGAAAACCACCAAAATAGGATCTGAACATATGATCAGATCAAGTGGACGGTATAATACTCATTACTCATTCATCATAGGTACTCAATACTCTTTCACCCAGGAATGGTCACGTTTGGTAAAGCTAGGTACTAAAGAAGCTTCAAAACTAAATTACATTAGAAACGTTGAGGCACTTAATAAGGACGTATTTGCATGGATTTGTCGTTTCATTTGTGTCATTATTAGCAGACCGTATCAACTCTAGAAACGTATTCGCTCTTTCTCTTCACCTACACCGCCGGCCTGTCGCATCATGACGAATGACTTCGACAATCCCGCCGCAACACGACACAGAACAATTAATTTCGGCCAATTTCTGTGTAATTACGTCCGAGGAATACCGATCGTGATTATTGATTGCTACGACGCGGTTTAATTAGTGACGGGCTTAATGCTTGATGCATTAGTGTAATCTTAGCTGATAACAGTAAATGCACACTATGCACAGCCCATCAGAAACTTCAAAATTAGTACATTTCTGGCGTCTGTCACTGTCACTCCGATAACGATTTCTTCGCAGTGACAAAAACAGATGCTCCAAATGATATTTGACGCTTATTTGAAATACATTTCTAGAATAATTTATTTATTTAAACTTTATTGCACAAATAAATAGTACAAAAGGCGAACTTAATGCCATGCCATAAGGCATTCTCTAGCTAGAAAATAGGTGCATGTGTCAATTTCATGGATCTATGTATCTTACAGTTAATAATAATACAATATATATTTATCTAATAAGATACTACTACATATATCATCATCATCATCATCACAGGCCTTTGCGTCTATTGCAGACGATTTAGACATTGCTGTTTCGACAACACATATATACAATATATACATATAGTATACACAAAAAATAATCAATAAAAATAAATAATCACCATATTAAAACATTTAAAAAAAGACTTCAAACGATTTCTTCATCATTCTACCATCACACCCCCGACCTGGTGCCAACGGGACCAACTCAGTTTGTTTTGAAGTCGATTAAAAAAAGAAGAATTGAAATCGGTTGGCGTGATATTGAGTTATATGTCCATTTGTCGTGCACTTTTTTTTTTTTTTTTTTTTTATAATACCACGTCGGTGGCAAACAAGCATACGGCCCGCCTGATGGAAAGCAGTCACCGTAGCCTATGGGCGCCTGCAACCTCAGGGTGTCACATGCGCGTTGCCGACCCAATAAAAATAACGTTCGCACAACAAAGTGGCTCCACTCCACCTAATCGTAAGTGAAAAGTAGAGCCCAAATCGCGGCGGCAACGAACAGGAGACAATCAGTAACCTGTTAGTTGCCACCGCCTTGCTGGCCCGCTAGATGCTGGTAAATACACCGGCTGACCCTGAAACACGGCAAACACGAAGGTAAATCATTTCACGGGCGTTTACACCGAATGTACGGTGGTAGCCAACCAGGCGGGTACTAGTAAAAATACCCTACCACCGGCTGAGAAGCTGGATACTCAGTATTTCCCTTAGTCGACTCCTACGACACCCACGGGAAGAGAGGGGCGGTGATTTTTGTATTCTTACATGCTTAATGTAAATTAAAGACTTATGGTTTTCTCATGGATGCCATTGACAGAACTGGACCAAATTAAAATGGGACCAATCGGTAAGCGTCAGCTTTCAAATAAAAAAAGAATCATCAAAATCGGTTCACCTAGTCGGAAGCTCTGAAGTAACAAACATAAAAAAACAAACAGTCGAATTGAGAACCTCCTTCCCTTTTCATTCGTTGAACAAACGATTAAATCTAAAGAAAATCGCAAGAATGCAAAGATCCGTGCTGCGCGGCTAAATCTAAATTCGCACAGGTATCGCGGAAATACAATACGCTTGGGTATCGTAAAAGCCGTACCAGTCAATTTTGAACCGTACATTCATCAAATATTGACCGGCAAATCAGCAAAAGTATAGCTTTTACGGTTTGTTCACAGAAAGTTAAATACGAAATATTCCACCTCGGGTCCAGCGACAATTTACGAACACGTCCCCAACTCTTAATAAACCCGCCCGCCCCTCATTGTTTTATTTCCACTCTTACGCAACATCTTATCTCACAGCCCACAGTATTACAAAAACTACCTTCTCGTGAGTAAAATACAGATCAAAATTCTTGGGAGTAAAGTTAATGTGCGATCAAGCGGTCGGAAAGTCGATATTGAAACAGAAAACGTGAAGGAGGATCCGAGGATCCCTTTAAACACACATTTTGCGAAATTTAATATCACATCTCTTCATCTTTCTGTCTTTGGGGATTATTTAGAAAAAGTTTCTTTATTAACCCGGCCCCCCAGTGTGTCCCGGTCTTGCATTTGAAATATTTTGGCCATCGTTTAGGTAGCTACATAATGTAGCTACATTAAACATAAGAATTTTACACGATAATATGTATTTCAACTTGATTTAATAGATCTTTTTTCTTACTATTAGTAGCTGCAATTATGCGTGCAAAATGCTATTGAAATTACAACCCTGAACGAAACTCCAATTTTACAAATTGATAATGACGCAGTTATAAAGCTAGCCCAAAACCCAGAATTGCACAGAAGAACGAAACACATTGCGATTAGACATTTCTATGTCAGAGAACTTGTTACTGATAAAGAATTACAAGTGAAATATGTTCTTACTGAGTACCAATGTGCTGATATTCTTACTAAGCCAGTTTTTAAGCCTAGATTCCTGAGGTCACTTGGAATACGACCGTGTATATAGCCGTCAATGCGTAAGGTTGCGAGAGCCCAGCTTATTACTAAAGCCCTAATGAGACCACTTGGCGCCTCGGGTCGCTACTCTTGTGACGTAATGTTTTCATACTCGTACCTACTTGTTATTTTAATATGGTTGCTTTGTATACATTTTATTCAGCCCTTATTCCTCTTACCTTCGTTGTCGCAAATAATGAGAATGATATTTACAGTGCTAAGAGTTTGTGTACGTTGTAATTTGTATACTAAAGTGCGAAGCGTATAAAATGGCCTATGATGGCAGTGGACTGACATAGGCTGAAGATGGTTATTTATAATCCACGTAATAAACAAAGAGTATAGGGGCTAAATGATAAAAAAAATATAAATAAACTAAAACTAAATAAAACTATTAAAATACACATATATATACAAATACCTATAAAAAGAAAACCCCCTCCAACAAGTCCCATTTGAAACCCATTTGGAGGTGGTTATTATTATCCATCTCCATTCCGGATTGAAAGAATTGTAATTTATTATCAAAAAAAAAAATCAAGGGGAAACACTTTCTTTTATATTTGATATTAACAAAAAAATCTATTCTTAACGAATTTAGTTTGATTTGCATTGTTTCAATTACTGAAAATTCACGTCGTCGCAGCTGTTCATTTCGTTTCTGATAATAGTTTTAATTAAGGGTTAGTTGTATTATTCTCATTAAGCACTGGAATCTAGACGTAACGAGACAGACTATATTCATTTTAATGTCTGCTATAAAATAATTCATTAAAGCGTTAAAAATAAATTGTTAGATGTTCATGCTGAGTAATATGAATTAAATTGCATGCCGTACCTACTTATAAAAAACATTTCATTAAAAGCCTGCCCTCCTAAGAATAAGTCCGATAATATACGTACAATACGAACGGAATTGTGTACACAATTGATTGATATTTTCAAAACTAATTATCGCGGTTATACTTAGAACGGAGGGCAAAATTGTGTCGGAAGACATTATTTCGGATATCAAAATACATAAAACCACATTTAAACGTCCTTTGGTCTTAGTAGAAATCATACCCACTTTACTCAAGTTTAGATAACGTCGCTTGACAATCAATTTAGCAAAGACAAAGGCAGACCGCTTACATAATACGTAGACAGACCCTTGTTTAACGAAACGACCTATCATTTGACCTAGAATTTACAGCACTGCGCAACCTTTAAGTTACTATAAAGCTAGACCAAGTTTGGTGATTAATCAAGTCTTATAAAGTCACTCACTACTCAACTCTACCATTCAGCTGTTATGACGGTATACTAAGTTTGTGGTTTCATAATATATTGTCCCAAAACGACCACGACTACTGAGTCTACTGACGGGTTCCCCATTCCACGAGAAAGTCTACTCTGTCGGGATTGTGACGAAAGCTAACTTAGAAATTATGTGAAAAGTACGAGAATTCTCTATCAATACAAATACCAAGATATAAAATTAAGATACACCAAAAATTGTACTCCGAACTTTCTTAAAATTATGCGATAAAGGGTGTCACGTACCCGACATTCACGGGGATTGCACCTTGTAAGCTTTCATAATTCGATCTCGGAAAAATAATACTTGTGATTACATTCTTGCAAAACTACTACTATTCCTACACGTCCCTAAACCCAAGAAAACTTGAATAATGTACTCCCTACTTGAATTTTTACTTCGAGTCGTCATATCTCCACGTAGTGGACTCTCGCCGAGACCTCCCGATGCGAAAATTATGCGGGCAGGGACGCACATAAACCCACACATCCTGTCGGCGTAATGCGACACTACCCCCGTCCTGCTACGGGAAAACAACACTTAAAATATACGACCAACGTACATAGTAACTGACTGTTTTCTTTGAAAACAACGGATTGTTTCCTAAGGATGGTGGCGTATTGTAAGTTTCGAAAGAAGACTTATTGAACGAACGGCACTTACGTCCATATTTTAAAAAGGGTGAAAGGGTTGTATGTAGATCATAACTTTAAAACAAAAGGTATATTATGCAACTAACATTATTATATAAATCAGCATAAATAATAGTCGTCAATATCATCATCCCCCTATTTCATTGTCAGTACACTGTTGCAAATAGGCCTCTCAAAAATTTAACTTCGCGTTTGTTCGCATTAGGAGGTAAATTGCTCATAATCGTTACGCTGGGCAAACGGATTGGCGACTGCAATAGTATGGCCGCTATAATTTTGACGCTGCTGCCCACCATCAATCTTCAATAAATGAATGTTTAGTCCTGACACCTCTACCTGTACCTCAAGTCCCTTAGTCGACTTTTACGACGCCCACGGGAAGATTTGGAGAAAATAGTAATATTATGGTGTTAATCGTGTGTACTACGAAAATAAGTAATAAAGGGATTTCTAAATGTTATTATATGTCATATACCAACGTAAAAATACCGAAGTTTACCAAAGCCCCTCCGGCCATGTAGTCCCCATTTGTACTGGTCGGACCACATGGACTTTTTTTCCGATTGATCCGACCGACCTATCGGACTATTGAAACTGTTATTTTCTTAAATCACGTGAAACGCGGACTATGAAAACTACCATTTCCTGAGACCACGTGGCCCCAACAATTGGATCCCTCCGGCCATACCGATTTGTCCTACTGATCGGACCACATGGACTTTTTTTTCCGATTGAACCGACAGGGGGTGGGATTTGAACCCACGGTTTGAGCTTTTGCGGCTGATGCCTAAACCACTCGGCCACTCCAGTACGAGTACTACTAGAAAATCACAACTAACAAATTTATGGTAATGGTACCGAGGCAGGAACGACAGGAACGTTTCACAGAATCCCGGGCGAGGGGTGTTTTATCAACACTAGAAATTGCACGATAGATATTTGCTCACAACTTATTTCACTTTGGCCTAGTTTGTGACATCTTGGGGATTGTTTTCACAGATCGCTTGGGTAGTAGACGAGGTACAAGGTACAATATAACAGCGCAAATATTCGTTTATTAAGATTGATGATGGGCAGCAGCATTATCATATTGGGCACACTTCTTCGATCGCCAACCCGCTTGCCCAGCGTGGCGATTGTGAACATTTACCTACTAATGCGTTCATCATCATCATCACCATCAAATCAATCAAATCAGACAAAATATTAATATATTATGTGGTGAAATTTGTAAGTTTTAGGCACATGTGACGCCCTGCTAGGGCACAGCAATATAGGTAAGTACTTAAAAGTAACATGCACAACAAAGTTATTAATAATAATAAATATGCTTTATTGCACCACAAAGAAAGAAAACAAAATACAGAACAATTAAATACAAAGGTAGCAACAGGCGGTCTTATCGCTATAAGCGATCTCTTCCAGACAACCTTGGGGTAGCAGGAGATAAAAGAAACAGAAATCATTAACAATGGGCAGTGCATGAGCAAGATATTATATTATTATTTTATTATATTTGTATTTTCATTATTTATAGCGTTTAACCTTTCGTATGCCGCTGTCAAAAAATGGTATTGAATTTATGACCTTGATGTTTATAACATAAAGTCCATTGCTTGGGACGGATACGGGACAAGGCATACGAAGGGTTAAGGACTCATTCATATTTTAGAAACATTTTTTGATTAAAAATCATCATCAGCCTATATCAGTCCACTGCTGGACGTAGGCCTCTCCCACTAACTATGCATGAACGCATCAGGAGGTAAATGTCCATAATCGCCACGCTGGGCCAGCGGGTTGTCGATCGCAGTATTCGCAGTAATATGTCCATTATGATGACGTTGCTGCCCATCAATAAATCCTCAATAAGTGAATGATCAGTGACACTTCAATTCCTTAGTGGACCCTTACGACACGACAACCGCGGAAAGAGTTGCGGTGGTGACAACTGTATTCTTACTGCCGTCACCACGTGGAGTTTTTACTGTACTGGCATTTATTTGTATAAATAAAATTAACTGTACCTAGTTGAATGGTACATTTCCATTTAAATAGGTACATATTTGCAGTTTGAACATTACTGTAAAATTTATGTAAATGTACGTTGTGTGGAATCTACGAAAACATGATCTTTGTTTGTGCGACATCCTGGAGGTTATTCTCAGAACATTCGGTACAATAGCCCTGTCAAGTTTAAGCTCGCTGCAAAACTCGGTTATTCGGGGTAGTGCGGGCTGTTTCTGTCCTGTAACCGTATTATGGGTTTTCAAATATCACTCACTCGATAGTTCGATAAGTAAAGCATTCTGTTTATTGAAGCGAGCGAACTAGAACTGGAATATTAGGAGAGGTCTTTTCTTTTTTTTCCCAGCTCCAATCGCAATATTTTTATCTAATACCGCTTCTTTTCAGATTAAGTAAAGAGGATACTTATTTAGAGTATTTTTTTTTCTTTCAATGATATTTCTATTTCTATATGCACGCTATAGCCTAAACCTTAGGCGGTTGAGGAACACATATTTCGAAGGCAGCAGCCATTGTAATGCCATCATTACTGGCGACCTTGACCTTTAAGTTGAGAGAGTGGCAGTTTTGCACAGAGAATAACATGTTTAACAAAATACTAAAATTTAGTGCTGGGATCCGGCTGGATCCCATACACAGGCGTCCGTAATATCAACTATACGTCCGAGTGAAAGTTCCGATATCGGTTTCTCACTCCAACTCATGCAATCACTCACCGGCATCGCTATTCGTGCAAAGTACTGGCCATGCCATTAACGTCTTCATACACTTTTTTTCTCTAGCCAAATCACCAACATGAACCAAGCTTTTTAACCTAATACACCATAAAAAAGCGTGGAGACATGATGTACTTAACTAGTGTAAAGTCATCCACCCATAATTTTACACTTATTTGTCAAAGCATGTGGACACAAGGCACATTAACCGTAAATCTGGTGGCTCAAATAGCCCCCCACGCCTCAAGAGCTATAATTACACTCGCGTGACAAACCGTGACAAGTGTCAAAACTCAATTACATACTTCCGCGTCGGATACGAGCGTTTTCCACCCTCTCATTGACACGAAATGTTTACGCTGTCAAGATTGTCAAACTGCTTTTTACGTAAAGTAAATACAGGGTGTTATAATAACACGAATAGTCAACGCCGCCCTTTTACTTTCTAATACAAATAATAGGTTTGTGTCGCGTGAACTAGACATTTTTTAGTAATTTAAAAAAAATGTGAAGTCATACTGAAGTGCTATTTTAAGAATATTGTAAAGAGATCATATGTATTCGTCCACCATAGTGGCTACATGTGTTCAATCAAAGGGGCTTATTTACAAGAGAGCCATGGAGAAAAGTAGATAGATTCCATGTAGGTATATTTTTCGATTTTATTCCCACGGAATAGACTAAAAAAATGGTACAACTGAATATTAGGACAGAAATCGTTAAGTGACGTCCGGTTTAAGCTGTAAGAATTTACCACCTAATTCATAAACGTCTAACTTAGCAATCCGATAAGTATTGTTTGTCCCTTTCGGTTTCGTACACATATTGATAAGACCGAAAGGGACAAACAATACTTAGCGGCTTGCTAAGTTAGGAGACGTTTATGAATAAGAGGGTTAGTGTTTAACCTCCAAAATCCGTCAATATTAATCTTGTGTTCGAATTAGAAACCCTGCACGATTTTATCTCGATTCGATTTTTTAATTTATTTTGGCCTTTATAACGGACTCCAGGACTCAGGTGGCTTATGTAAACCCTATCTTATATGTAGTGAAATAATTCAGGTAAAGCACCATACACCAATGTCACTGAAAACGAGTTATTCCTCGCCCCTCGCCAGTCTAATGTTTTTACAGTCACAAAGAGGCACTAAGGACTATTTTCTCTCGCAATAACCGCTCACTGACCCCGAAGGTCCTCCCAAGAGGACCGTGGGTTAATTCGGACCCTAGGCCCCCCTCCTGCCTAAATTATACTAGCGACACGTACAAAATGAGGTCAGTTCCCCCTGAATAGTTAAATTCAGGTTAACGGTCAAATCCTCAAAGTTTGAGAACACATTGTCAGTAATTTTAATGGGACGAAGTTTGTGGTGGAGCTGACGGCGGCCAGAATTTGAGGTTTTAGTCGCGATAGTGATCTTTATGATATAAATGCAAATTGTTCTTTAAGTTTTAGGGATTGCGGGTCGAAAGTTCGGGAGATATTGCACGTTTTTATTTTGGAAAGGACTGTTACGCCGGTGGCATGATAAAAACTACAAATATGATTTTAGACACGTTAGAAGCGTTTTCAGCAGGCTGAAATGCGTTTTCAGGCCGTTTCAGAAGGTCCTCTTTCACATACTACAAAATCAAATATTCACCCCAGATACCGTCGTTTTCAGGCGCCTGAAACATGTTTTCAGGCCGTTTCAGGATACCCTCTATCCGATGGCGCAATAACCTGAAAACCCGTTTTCAGGCGTTTTCAGGACCCCTTTTGGGCCTCTCAAGTACAAATCGGTATATAGCTAAATTTCCCATAGGAGTGAAAGAGAAAGCACTATTAGATAAAGACAGCATGAGAGAATGTTCTGGAAGGATGTGAATGAGACAGCTATAGAGAGAACATTCTGGACGGGTGTGAAAGAGAAACCTGTAGAAAGAGACAGCGATACTCTAGAATGTTCGCGCACCTAACTCGGGAACTTTCTAGAGTCGAATCTTCTCGTACTTTGTAGATTTGAGTGGCTGGTATAAATACACAGCATGACCCGGCCGAGGAGTAGTTTCAATTGAGACAGCGAAGAGATAACATCAAGAGCGAAAACTGCGATTCTAACGGCGAGTTTGAGAGTGAATCAGTGTGACGTGTTAAGTGTGTGATTACTGTTTTAGTTTGGTGTTTGTTCCTTTAATTAGTAATTAAAGTCTCAGTTTTAATAAGTGGCTTATTTATACATTTTCTATAGAAAACCCACCCCACGAACGTAACATTTGGTGTCAGAAGCGGGATAGAAAATGGGTATAACGCCACGTGACAACGAGACCGAGCCAAAAGGAGTTGTGACCCGGAGCCAAACTGCACGTGAGGAACCTGCAGCGCAGGAGGATATTGCCGTACGTGAAGAGCCTCCAGCATGTGAGGATACTGCATCCAAGCCCGGTCCGTCTGGTTTGCAGGCTACGAGTACTCAAGACGTAGACCTCAGAACTATTCTGATTCTCCTGAAGGAGCAGTTGCGGAAACAAGAGGAACAGTCGCGCAAACAAGATGAACAGTCGCGCAAACAAGATGAACAGTCGCGCAAACAAGATGAACAGTCGCGGAAACAAGAAGAACAGTCACGGAAACAAGAAGAACAGTCGCGGAAACAAGAAGAACAGTCAAAATTGATTCTTCAAGAGTTGCACAAGGCTGCTACTGAATGGAAGCAAGAAATGTACGAAGTCCAAGGGAAGCTCAGTGACATGGAGAACAAGATTCATGTTGTAGAGGAAGCGGTTGAGCGTCGCCTCCAGAAGCTTGAATTAAAAGTAGCTAGTGGCATCAGTCCCTGCACACCTGAGATATCTGTGCCGGGAGGTGGAAAATTTAAGGCACCTCCTTTTGATAGAACATCTTCGTGGGCGGCGTACAAGCTACAGTTCGAGTCCGTGTCCAAAGCAAACGGTTGGAGTAAGGAGCAAGCGATGACGGCTCTGACGCTGGCACTTCGTGACGAGGCTCTTACAATTCTAGAAGCTCTTGGAAAAGAGCAAACTTACGACCGGCTTCTAGAAGCATTAGAAGCCCGTTACGGAGACAGTCATCTAGAACATGTCTACCGAGCTCAACTGAAAGACAGAACGCAGGGACGTAATGAGACATTGCAACAATGGGCCCTGGAAATTGAAAAGCTGGTCAGAAAGGCATACCAACGTTCAGCCGACTCTTGGATAAAAACCATGCTGGTGCAGGCATTTGTTGATGGGATCCGAGATTTGGAAGTAAGGGCGGCAGTACGACTAGGGCACCACGAAAGCCTTAAGGATGCCGTAGCTCATGCCCTAGAAGTTGAAGCTGTACGCCAAGATCCGTCAAGATCCTATAAGCTACGTGAGGTATCTGCTAGGGAGCCGATTGCACCACGTCGGGAGTTTGGGCCACGATGTTACCATTGTGGAGAACGTGGTCATATACAAACTAGTTGCCCGAAAAGAAGCAGCAGGAGAGAACGAGATGAATCCCCTGTGACCAGGAATAAGGGCTCTGTACGACCAGAGCCGCAGCAGGGAAACGAGTAAGAGCCAGGACTAAGGGACGAGTGCTGGCTGGTGGTCGAAATGTCCCAGTAGTGATCTCACAAGTCAACGACGGGAATAGTCTGGTCGTCAAGGGAGAAATTGGTGGAATACCTTGTAACCTTACTATCGACACCGGAGCTTCTCGGACGGTGATAAATTCTTGGCTTCTGAAACACCTGACTCGAGGTCATGTAGTCCAACCGAAGCATCTACAGCTGCTTACAGCCACTGGCCAGCATATTCCCATCAAGGGGGAGACAGGAGTGGATTTAAGAATCGGCAAGCACATTTATCGGCATAAAGTGATTGTTGCCGACATAATTGACGACTGTATTATTGGACTTGATTTTATGAGGTGCCATGGTTATAAAATTGACATGGAAGTTGGAGTCCTGAAAACTAGATTTGATGAGGTTCCTATGGAAGGAGGAATTAGTGGGAATGTTTACTGCTCTAGAAGAACTGTTCTCCTACCAAAGGCACAGGTTCTAGTCCCAGTGCGTTTACCAGGAACATCAAGTCAGGGAGGTCGTCGATGTGTAGTTGTAGAAAAAGTATCCAACGGTAAACCATGGATGGCAGCTCGTACGGTGGTTACAACTTCACCTGCAGCATTTGTGAGAGTTCTCAACCTCAGTGATACCAAGTGTGTCCTTAACAAAGGTACTTTGGTTGGAAAATGTGAGGAACTCTCTTGGATACAAAGCTGTCAGGCTCCTACCAAGGATAAGGAATCTGAAGATTCCTTGCTTTCCACGGACATAGAAGGGTTGTTGGGCGAATCAAGAAATGATCTCACTCAGGAAGAACTGGTCAAAGCACGTCAGTTATTGTTGCGGTATAGCAATGTATTCTCTGCGCATGACAGTGATATTGGAAGAACTGGCGTAGTCCAGCATGAAATCGACACTGGTGAAGTGATGCCCATTCGGCAGCGACCTCGACGAGTTCCAGTGGCACGAGAAAAGGAAGTTGAAGAAATGATCGAGGAGATGAGACGGGGCGGCATCATTGAACCTTCGACGGTGTTCCCCCGTGGTTTTGGTGAAGAAGAAGGACGGCACTATGAGATTCTGTGTCGATTACCGCCGACTGAATGATGCGACTAAGAAAGACAGCTATCCATTGCCTCGAATCGACGACACTCTAGACACTTTAAATGGAATGAAATGGTTTTCAACGTTGGATTTAAAGAGTGGGTACTGGCAGGTCGAAATCAAGGATAAGGATAAAGAGAAAACTGCTTTTTCAACTGGTAAAGGACTCTGGCAGTTCAATGTAATGCCTTTTGGTTTGTGCAACGCACCGGCTACATTCGAGAGGTTAATGGAACAAATATTAGCTAGTCTACTAGGAGACACTTGCTTGGTTTATTTGGATGACATTATCATCATTGGTAAAAACTTCGATGACCACCTTAATAAATTGGAGCAAGTATTGTCTAAGCTACGAGAGGCAAATCTAAAACTAAGTCCAAAGAAATGTTCGCTCTTCAAACAGAAAGTCAATTATTTGGGACATGTGATTTCCAAGGACGGCATCCAGACAGATCCTGAAAAGATCAGCGCTGTAAAGGATTGGCCCATACCGAGGGACAAAACTGCTGTACGTGCTTTCTTAGGACTTTGCTCATACTACAGGAGATTTGTGAAGAACTTTTCGGATATAGCATAGCCATTGCACGAACTAATGGAAGAAAAGCGACAGTTCGACTGGACTCAGAGATGCACAGAAAGTTTCAACAACCTCAAGCAAAGACTTTGCGAAACGCCCATACTGGGATATCCCGATCCAGAAGCGGACTTTATTGTGGATACTGATGCCAGTAATACAGGTATTGGAGGAGTATTGTCACAAAAGAAGGGAGATAATGAGGTGGTAATCGCTTACTTTAGCAAATCATTATCAAAGCCAGAGAGAAATTATTGCGTCACTCGGCGGGAACTGCTGGCCGTTGTTAAGACATTACAGCATTTCAGCAAATACCTGCTGGGGCGGAAGTTTCGGATAAGAACTGATCACGCTGCCTTGAAGTGGCTACTGGAGTTTAAAAACCCTGAGGGACAGGTAGCACGGTGGATCGAACAGCTTCAAGAATATGACTTTGTAATCGAACACCGCAGTGGAAAATCGCATGGAAATGCTGACGCCCTCTCTCGGAGGCCTTGCCCAGATGACTGCAAGCATTGTCTTAGACAAGAGGGCAAGGAATGCTTGAGGATGTTGCGAACAGATACAGTTAGTGAGGAATGGAGCGATGAATCCATGCAACGTGCACAAAAAGAAGACCCCGACATAAAGCCCATTTTTGACTGGGTTAATGCAGGAGTACCTAAACCAAAATGGTGTGAAGTAGCTCCGATGGGGACAGTTACAAAAAGCTACTGGGCGCAATGGGATAGTTTGGTCATGTATAATGGCGTATTATGCAGGAAATGGGAGTCAGCGAATGGGAAAGATGTCCACCTACAAGTTGTTGTCCCAAGGAAAAGAGTGAAAGATGTTTTAGAAAGCTACCACAACGGTACTTCTGGTGGACACCTTGGAGTTAAAAGGACTTTAATGAAAATTCGACAACGATTTTATTGGATCCACTGCCGCGAGGATGTCGATGATTGGTGTAGAAAGTGTGTAAGCTGTGCATCAGTTAAAGGACCGCATACCCGAAGCAGAGGGGCACTCAAGATCTACAATGTTGGAGCACCTTGGGAAAGGATTGCGTTAGATGTCGCAGGCCCGTTCCCTACATCAGACTCTGGAAATAAGTACATTCTTGTTGTAATGGACTATTTCACCAAGTGGCCTGAAGTGTTTGCTATTCCCAATCAGGAAGCAGTCACAATAGCGGAAAAGTTAGTCAATGAAGTAATTTGCCGTTTTGGAGTACCCCTGGAGATACACAGCGATCAAGGTAGAAACTTTGAATCTGCGGTATTCCAAGAGACCTGTCGAATCATGGGATTGCATAAGACAAGAACTACGTCATATCATCCTCAGTCCGATGGAATGGTTGAGAGATTCAATCAGACCCTGGAGAGACATCTTGCCAAGGTAGTCGAAAGTCACCAAAAAGATTGGGACCGGCACATCCCTCTCTTTTTGATGTCATACAGGTCCGCCACCCATGAAAGCACTGCAGTTACGCCCGCATATGCCAACTTCGGAAGGGAGCTTCGTTTACCTGCTGACCTCTTAACAGGACGACCACCAGATGCTCCGAGGTCTATAACAGAGTATGTGTGCGATCTAAGAGACCGGATGGATGACGTTTATAGTCTAGTTCGCGAGCACGGGCTTCAAGCTAGCACGAGGATGAAGACCAGGTATGACAGGAAGTCCAACCAAATTGGGTACGAGGAAGGCTCATTGGTGTGGCTACATAACCCTATGAGAAAGAAAGGAAAGTCTCCGAAACTATCCCCGAATTGGGACGGGCCGTACAGAGTGGTTACGAAGATCAATGACGTTACGTATCGGATACGGAGGAATTTACGAAGCCCATGCAAGATTGTTCACGTAGACCGGCTCGCCAAATACCACGGAAATAATGATGCTCGGGACGAGCATGTCTTAGGAGGGGGTAGTGTTACGCCGGTGGCATGATAAAAACTACAAATATGATTTTAGACACGTTAGAAGCGTTTTCAGCAGGCTGAAATGCGTTTTCAGGCCGTTTCAGAAGGTCCTCTTTCACATACTACAAAATCAAATATTCACCCCAGATACCGTCGTTTTCAGGCGCCTGAAACATGTTTTCAGGCCGTTTCAGGATACCCTCTATCCGATGGCGCAATAACCTGAAAACCCGTTTTCAGGCGTTTTCAGGACCCCTTTTGGGCCTCTCAAGTACAAATCGGTATATAGCTAAATTTCCCATAGGAGTGAAAGAGAAAGCACTATTAGATAAAGACAGCATGAGAGAATGTTCTGGAAGGATGTGAATGAGACAGCTATAGAGAGAACATTCTGGACGGGTGTGAAAGAGAAACCTGTAGAAAGAGACAGCGATACTCTAGAATGTTCGCGCACCTAACTCGGGAACTTTCTAGAGTCGAATCTTCTCGTACTTTGTAGATTTGAGTGGCTGGTATAAATACACAGCATGACCCGGCCGAGGAGTAGTTTCAATTGAGACAGCGAAGAGATAACATCAAGAGCGAAAACTGCGATTCTAACGGCGAGTTTGAGAGTGAATCAGTGTGACGTGTTAAGTGTGTGATTACTGTTTTAGTTTGGTGTTTGTTCCTTTAATTAGTAATTAAAGTCTCAGTTTTAATAAGTGGCTTATTTATACATTTTCTATAGAAAAACCCACCCCACGAACGTAACAGGACATAAGTATACAGGGTGAAAAATGAGTCGTGAACAGTAATACGTTTTTCTAACTCTATAAATAATTAACAATTGAAAGCCCCACAAGTTACTTAGAAATAGTCATGTTTTTTGTGGCTTTTTCTGATTTTTAAGGTGTTTTTCGTAAACGATAACGGCTATTTAAGCTATTTAAAACGTTAAATGTAATGAATATCATTTAATTTTACACGATATGACACAATTGCCGTTAAATCCTTTTGGTTATCCTAAAGCCAGAAAATACAAAAACATAAACCCAAAAGAATACAAAAAATAACTTGTCGATTTTTAAGTAACTTATGGAGCATTTAATTGTTAATTGTTTATAGAGTTAGAAAAACGTATTACTGTTCACGATTCATGTTTCACTCTGTATATTTAATAGTGTGTATATACATTATATTCATAATATCACACGTTTCGTACATTATGTTTATTTTCTACATTGTGCACGATTATTTTGTTTTTCGCTTTTAGCTTGGTTGGTTTTAGTTTGGTTTAGCCTGATGATAACCAGCGTAGTGGCATCTGACACGACACATAATGAATTACAACCTTTTTGGAGTTCAAGTCCTTACTGTTTCTACTTTTGTTTATTGCTCTGTACTGTATGACACAAAATAAACCATTTTTATTCTTATTTTCTCGAAGGCTGGTAATAATACCACCATTCATGTTTAAGATTTGTTGAAGCCGTTAAAGAGCATATATTATCAAGTCCCCTAGCGCTCCAATTATTGACAATAGTGGACGCAACGTAGGAAGGTCCCCACAAGATGGACCGATTACCTAATGTGCCATGGTAAAGATAATTGAAATTCATTGCATGCGGGCCGCACATAGGGCTGTCATACGTTCGAAGGGTTTCAATAAGTATCCAGGAGAAAACCTCATTAAATTTAACCCCCTTTTTCATAAATGTCTTCCAACTTAGTCCTTTTCGCTCTTATAGACATATCGGTAACACTGAAAGGGACAAACAATGCTTAGCGGATGGTTAAGTTAGGACTCGTTTATGAATAAGGGGGTAAGTGTTTACCGGCATTATTGTGTATGGTTAATAAAGTCCGGGGAAAGTATTTAGCAAAAATGTCGGGGTGTTTTATAATCAAGTCTCTATGTCCTACTTTCGGGGTGTTTTATAATCAAGTCTCTATGTCCTATGTTTTATAATCAAGTCTCTATGTCCTACTTTCGAGGTGTTTTATAATCAAGTCTCTATGTCCTACGTTTTATAATCAAGTCTCTATGTCCTACTTTCGGGGTGTTTTATAATCAAGTTTCTATGTCCTACGTTTTATAATCAAGTCTCTATGTCCTACGTTTTATAATCAAGTCTCTATGTCCTACGTTTTATAATCAAGTCTCTATGTCCTACTTTCGGGGTGTTTTATAATCAAGTCTCTATGTCCTACTTTCGGGGTGTTTTATAATCAAGTCTCTATGTCCTACGTTTTATAATCAAGTCTCTATGTCCTACTGTCGGGGTGTTTTATAATCAAGTCTCTATGTCCTACCCTCAAAATATTGAGGGTCAATCACGTTTTTATGTCACTAGTTGTTACGTTCTCCTGGGTCATCCTTAAAAACACAGCTTAATAGCTTTGATTTATTGACAGTTATGTGGCATGTCCATGGCGGATCACCCACTAATCATGTTAAGGTGCATTCAAACCAAACGATCATTTGCTATTCTATCCCCCACTTTACGAAATCAACGAATCACGTTTTGCGTAACGATCGAATTTCGTAGAATAGGGGGTTAGAATGGCGAATGCTCGTTTGGTCTGAATGCACCTTTAGTAAAGCGTGCAGCATACTTCCTTCTAGCAAACTATGCCACTTTTGTCTCGTGGTCGTGGGTGATGTTATAGAAAAACAACAAAAAAACACTTGAGATGGCAGCCCCAGCTGCGTACAACACGATACAGGCATGTTCTGGGGCAGACCTATGTCCAGCAGTTTGCTGGTGGTAGGACCTAGGACAGATTCCGCCCGGATAGCTACCACCGTCTTACCCGTAAACCTGCCGCTAAATAGTTAGTAATGTGTTCCGGTTTGGGGGTAAGATAGCCGCTGTAATTACTGACAATCCATCTAAGTCCTCAGGGTAGGCAGCGCTTAAGCGATTTTTTTGTCACTATGTCCATGGGCCTCAGTTCCTGTTTTCCACCAGGTGGGCTGTGAGCTCAGTTGTCTGCCTTCGTCACATAAAAAAAGCAGTGGACCAGGAGCGTTCAGTCAGTACAAATTTGGGTAGGCAGTAGGCACTAGGTACTCGTATCGTATAAAACTCATATCAAACAAAATGACCAAATAAAGGTTTTGGTACTTCATTTTACATTCCTTTACTCGGTTGGAACTCGATTTCAGTACCGTGGCGTGGTAGGTGTGGTGGAAATCTATCGGCTGTTAATGATGATTTGTTAGCCGACATAGTAAAGACTGGGGCAGCCAATTAGCATGAAGTCAGTGACTCCTGCGCACTGGCCGGGAACGGGAGAAAGTCGTGTAAACAGCGGCGGGAATGCGGCGGGTTTCGGTTTCTAAACGATTTGGGCGAGAGATTAATGGCTGATAAGTGATGTAATTATGAGTTTTATGTTATGATGTTAATTTAAACAGTTTGTGTGTGTAAACTGTGTAATCAGGTTGTGTGTGGTAGTAAATAACGTTAAGAATATTATAAAAACTCTATTAGCGGTTTCTATAGCAACCATTGTGGTAGAAAATTTGTATAATAGTTTTAGTTGTCACTTCAGGCATTTGTATCTGTTTTTGAACATACTTAGATACTTGGAGTTTAATCATCGCTTTTGGCGTTTATCTATTACTTTAATTCTTATTTTATAGGGCGTTATAAAAAAATGATGATTACCTAACTTTCGTTTTTGTTAAATATCTTGTTCTGATAAAAAATAATTTAGTGAAGGCAGTAAAATTGTATAGGTTAAACCTTATTAAAAACAGTTATCCAGTTGTCTCGTATTCAGAAAATAATACCTAGTATATAGTAATAATAAGATCTACCTACTTATTATGTCCATTAACGAAACGCCAAAGTAAGTTAAACCTGTATGAAACGCAAAATATATTTTTTTTACAAACAAATCTCCCGCAAATAAACCTGTGTGATAAATAGTCAGTACATTAAACTATAAATAGTCTGTGAAGTGAATTACTCACAATCTCATAAATAATAATGCGAATACGAAATCATGAATAGCAGAAGAGTTTTCAAATGATATACGAGATTTGATCACGTGAAAACGTGTGTCAATGATTTATCACACAGTCGAAATTGAAAGTGACATATGGCTGCTGGAATTTGCATTTATATACAAATCATATCGTGAACATGTACGAAACACATTTTTCATCAAAGTTGGCACTAAAACTTAACATTCGTGCCGCGACCGCGAAAGTTGATAAATATATTTACGTTTGGTTTACGTCGCAAGTGTCAATCAGCAGTGTTATTTCACTAAGGAAACCGCCTTGCTGTCAGCGCTGAGTCAGCGCTGCGGCAGCGTCGAGCCTAAAAACGGTATTCACTAATGTACTTTAAACGACGCTAGTGCTCGGCGACGAATGCGGCGTGAGCTGGAACTACACTGCGTCGAGAGTTTGACGTTTAATGTACGAACTTCGTATTCTCTAACGAAAAACAGCGACGAACTCGCCCACAACCTCGCTCACAGCCTCGAATGTCAAATGAAACAGCAATGTCAGCCTAATGTCAAATGAAACAGCTAGGATTTTAGACAAGGCTGTCTCGACGTCGAGCCCGTTGACGAACGCAGCGTCGAATGTGTGAATGTGTGAAAAAATTGAGTGTGAAAGAGAATAGCATAGCTGAATACATTTCTTGCATTTAATTGACAGTCGCGTAGTGTCGTGACTGTCGTGTAGTTAGTACATGGTGCACACGAGTAACCAGACAAATTATAACCACGTATTTCTGAGATTATAAAGGCCAAAAAGTATTATGTGAGTTTTGGTAACTCATAAAGAATTGTTTTCATTGTGGTTGTGATTTCCGCCCATTATAAGATACTATTTATTTTTACATCTCGGCGAAAAACAACTACATATAAATTAATAACATATAAAAATGGTCATACCTAATAAGTTGTCCCATAGAAAGGTAAAAAAAGCTATTCACAAGATCATATTACTAAACACAAGGCCGGGTCAAGCCTACATTAAATATAGAATATGGGTCATCTGACTAAAACAAAAATAAAACTGTCATATTATTTTTACCGGCCTCTTCACCTAGTTGGTAATTAAAGGATTCTTTTGATTTTGTCGTACCTATATAAATAGGGTGCTCTGAGTTCGAATTCCGGTTACCAATTATTTTATAGAGAGCTTCTAGCTTTTCGACTTACTAGTTTTTATGATAGAATATATTTTATTAATGATCCCAATTTTCGCAAACTTTAACTATTTTAAGTATAATTACAATCAACACACACAACTAAGTATGTAGGTAAGGTACATTAATTTTTTTGAAAATAATATTTTTACTTAATTACATTTAAGGATTACACATGAAATAAAACTATGAAAACGGAATGAAATTAAAATTAGTTAATATATGCGAGTTTATCCGTTTTCATAGTTTTATTTCAATATTTTTACTGTTTTGCTATAAATAATAATAATGATGTAATTACAAGTATTCCGTTAAAAATAGCGAATAAATAAACCACGATAAGTGTCTATTATTTAGTAATGTTCTACTCTAAACAGATAAATAAACACCATTTTGCAAATATTTACGTCGCATCCTTGGAATGCGAGAATTTAATGTATCTAAAATTTGTACAAATTAATTATTTATTGATTCAATCATAAAAATAAGTTATTGTCGACTCCACTGACGCCTATGTGAATTGTACCACCAACGCACGCTAGTTATAACCAAAATATGTAAATATCTACATGAAAAGGGCAGTTTCCCTTGTTTTGCGTTGGCACGCCTTCTGACTCAATGGCTTAAAGGTTTTAATGTGTCATTCCGTGTTAAAAGGGGCCGAGTGACTGACGCTCATGCCGAAAGCCGCGAATTTATAGAAACCGAATTTCATCGGAATAATAAAAACGCCAATGTCATCAGCAGAGATCGGACAAAATGTGGATATGACTCAAAATTTGATTAAATGAATAATTAAACGAATCATTTCTTGAAATTTGATTTCGAAGCTTTGAGGTGACTATTTACAAAGATTTTTATAGTTACCGGTGTCAAATAGGCAATTTCCAGAAAATTATTAAATGATTAATTTTTCAATCAACTTTGGAGTCATGTCCCTATTATAGCGAGCAATGACGCACATTTGTCCGATCTCTGATCATCAGACATGAATAACCCCTAATTAATAATTTTGTTTTCAAATGTATACATTTCATCATAAGTTCCAATTTTTTTGTAATGCAATAAAGGTGTCCTTTAATTGAAAATTATTTCAATTGTCTTAATATTGACAGAAAACAAAGGGTAATTATATTGTTTAGGTATAAATGTAACATATTTGCTGTGTCTGATTTAAAAGTTTTTGTGATTAAAAAAGTAGCCGAAAAAACCTCGCATGATTTATGCATGAGCTTTATTGTATCTATGTTAATGGTAAATACACTTTATCTTTAATAGTAAAGAACACTAAAAAACGCACTATCCACTGTTTAATCAGGTTACATTGTTCAATCAAAAAACTTGCACAGAGAGCCGTTTACATTCAGGCATTCCTAATTAGTCAGGCAATGTTTTTGCTGACTCGATTATTCGGCTGAATGCTCCACTAGGCATGGGCATGTGGGGTCATAGCCACGGATGCTAACTATTACTAGATTGAGCGTATGATTAAACTACGTCCAATTATTATTTCTGTGATGATGAAGTCACTATAGCGTGGTCGAAATGTGATATTATATTACGAGTATATAGGGTGTTTTTATCTATTTGCTAAGGCAAGCTTATTTAGGTCAATTATAATTAATTTCTATAAGAAACTAGTGTCTTAAGTCTTACTGTATTTGAGTTATTAATGACTTGGGTTTAATGACCGAACAAGTGTATTGCAATCTTTAGGTATTACATCTTATTTTTACTTATTTTGACATGTGCCGTCAGTCACCTGACCTTAGATTAACTTTTATGTTATTCTTAAGGTTCTCTCACACTTACCATTTCATGTATTCGAATTTTTTTTGGAAACTATCAAAAGCCGATATACCAGATAACTTCTATTAAGGTCCCTAAGTAACCTGTCCAATTTTAAGCAAATAAACACGAACAACCTATATACTAACCCACTTTATTCACAAATGTCTCCTAACTTAGCAAAACGCCAAGTACTTATAAGACAATAATAATAATATTGATAAGACAAAAATGGAAAAACAATACTTCTACACCCAATTCGTTCTTCCCTTTTATTCACACACTTACACGCGGCCAAATTCGGTACTTTAATCAAAAAGAGACTACCTACTGAAGGTACATGCGCTATCTATTATAAAGTAATGACCAGCAGTGTTATTCACTAAGGAAACCGCCTTGCTGTCAGCGCTGTGTCAGCGCTGCGGCAGCGTCGAGCCTAAAAATGGTATTCACTAATGTACTTTAAACGACACTAGTGCTCGGCGACCAATGCGGCGTGAGCTGGAACTACGCTGCGTCGAGAGTTTGACGTTTAACGTACGAACTTCGTATTCTCTAACGAAAAACAGCAAAGAACTCGCCCACAACCACACTCACAGCCTCGATTCCTAATGTCAAATAAAACAGCTAGGATTTTAGACAAGGCTGTCTCGATGTCGAGCTCGTTGACGAACGCAGCGTCGAATATGTGAATAAGAGAATAGCTGTCATATATCCAACTCCAGAATAAAGGCTCAACAGTCAAAAGGCTCAATAGGCTGTTCAGATCACTGCCATGGCAGGTTATTCGCACTAATGGAATGCGTAAACAGAGTCAGTGCGTCACAGTAGTAATAGCTCCCTCGCAAACAGGTTAAACGTTGGTGCACTTTATGCCTGTTGGAATAAGGGTCAGAAATGGTCAGTCGTTGTACAAATGTACAGTGACGTCATAAAGGCAATGTAAACAAGCTGCGCATTTCTACAGGGAGAGGATTCGGGTGTAGATTTCCATTCAAATCGTGTAGCTACGGCTACGACTACCACCACCTGTGCACTACGACACTACGACAACCTGTGCAGAATTATATACCATTCAAGGTCCACGGAAAAATCATGTCCAGTGCTTAAAAAAATCAGGGCAAATTTACACTTTATTCTGTTAAAGGAAGGTGGTTTTTCATTCTGTAATTTGAATTGTCTAGACATGTTTTTTCCGTGGACCCTTCACTTACTCTTGATCACATCATCAGTCTATAATCAGTCCACTGCTGGAAAAGGTGTCTCCTATTACGTAAGCGTATGGACGCATTAGGAGTGCAATTCTCAAAAGGTACAAAACATTTGGATCATGAATCACGTCTTAGGTTGTGATAAAAAATGGTAGGCTGGTAGAGTCAATGATGCTGAGCATGATCCGCCACATTTCTCAAAATGTCCCAGGAAGTTTGTATGGAAGTTCCTTTTTTGTTACCAGGTTCCTATACATTTTCGGTAACAAAAAAGGAATGTTTCATAGAAACCTTTTCGGACATTTTGGGAAATGTGGTCGATCTTGCTCAGCATCACTGACTAGCAGTCTACCAATGTTTATCAAAATCTAAGACGATGATCCAAATGTAGGTACACTTATGTAAACTTTTTGAGAAATGCTCAGGGGGTTATTCCCACCTGTTACCACCAACTTGATACCAGTGGTAAAAATTGGGAATTTTTTTCCCACCTGTTACCACCAGAGTACTTGGTGGTAACTACTGGGATTTTTTTTCCCACTAGTTACCACTAAAATATTTGATTAGTTACTAAGATAGTTAGTTTGGTGGTAACAGTTGGGAATTTTAATTCCCAGTTGTTCCCAGTGCTAACAGGTGGGAAACAAATTCCCAGTTGTTACCACTGGTGTCAAGTTGGTGGTAACAGGTGGGAATAACCCTGCTCAGGAGGTAAGCCTATAATCGCAACACTGGACAAGCGAGTTGGCCATCGCAGTAGTGTGTGTGTCCACTGTATAACTCATGTCATGATATTTACGATTTATCCGTATACGAGTATATACATGGGCGTGTGGTGACGGCAGTAAGAATACATTTGTCACAACCCCAACTCCTCCTGCGGGTGTCGTAAGAGTCGACTAAGGGATTGAAGTGTCACTGACCATTATTTGATAAAAGATTGAGGATGGGCAGCAGCGTGGACACATTACTGCGATCGCCAATCCACTTGCCTAGCGTGGCGATTATGGGTATTTACCTCCTAATGCGTCTATACGGATAGTTAATAGAAGAGGCCTACGTCCAGCAGTGGACTACCATAGGCTGATGATGAGTATATACATGATTAAATATGTAGTATCTTTGGATGGTAGGTACAAATACAGATTTTCTATAACTTATGTGTTATATACGTACCTATTGAGAACAGTCTGGTTCGTCAATTAGTTTGACTTGAATCCTATTCAAATATTTGTTGTGAGTTAGTCGTAATTTTTGGATGGAAGAAACCCCACATTAGTATACATGTCATACCGAAATAAAATAGTCATTTGGGATTGTGTTCATTGTGAGAAGATTAAATTCCATTCTGAGCGAATGTAGGTCGACTTGCGAATAATAATATTATATTCATACATGGATATAACAGAGATTATCATGAAAATGAGTAGTTAAAATTAATCTAGAGACAGAACTGAACTATAAACAAAACAGGTATCATTCGTTGTTTTTTATTCTTGACTGTCACATTTTGCAACTTCTATCAACGGCGAGTACAAGTCTGTATGCATTAATTATGGATGCAACACATACTTGTACACACATAACATTTTTCCTATAGGTGACAATATATCCAAGCTTTATTTTAAAGTAACAAGTAGTGACGATGTAACATCGTAGAATAACGAATACAAAGTTATTCCGTTCATTTCCAAATACCATTAGAAAATTGAGAGATACGTTCTATCCTATTATGGGTCGTATTTAGAACAATAAGCACCAAGTGCTCTTGACTAGAAAGATACTCTGCTTGGAGCAAATCGCGTCGGAGCTAAGCGGAGTACTATTTTGACGAATATTTTTCGTTTACTAGAAGTGACAAATAAAACATAAGTGATAGACTGGACTAGTAAACACATATTCCATTTGAAATGCCTACCACAAGAAAATGTATCTATTTCATGGGACTTAAGAACAATGATGACCAAGTGCTCTTGACTAGAAAGATACTCCGCTCGAAGCAAATCGCGTCGGAGCTAAGCGGAGTACTATTTTGACGAATATTTTTCGTTTACTAGAAGTGACAAATAAAACATAAGTGATAGACTGGACTAGTAAACACATATTCCATTTGAAATGCCTACCACAAGAAAATGTATCTATTTCATGGGACTTAAGAACAATGATGACCAAGTGCTCTTGACTAGAAAGATACTCCGCTCGAAGCAAATCGCGTCGGAGCTAAGCGGAGTACTATTTTGACGAATATTTTTCGTTTACTAGAAGTGACAAATAAAACATAAGTGATAGACTGGACTAGTAAACACATATTCCATTTGAAATGCCTACCACAAGAAAATGTATCTATTTCATGGGACTTAAGAACAATGATGACCAAGTACTAGAAAGATACGGAGTACCATTCATTATGACGAAAATTTACGTTAACTAAAAAGTGACAAATAAAACATAAGTGATTAACCAGACTAGTAAACGC
Organism: Thaumatotibia leucotreta; assembly: GCA_025490895.1. NCBI lineage: Eukaryota > Metazoa > Arthropoda > Insecta > Lepidoptera > Tortricidae > Thaumatotibia > Thaumatotibia leucotreta. Next base: position 27,435 of record JALPQI010002514.1, read on the forward strand.
ATAAATATTCCATCTGAAATGCCTACCACAAGAAAATGTATCTATTTCATGGGACTTCAGAACAATGATCACCAAGTGCTCTTGACTAGAAAGATACTCCGCTCAGAGCAGATCGGAGCTGGAACAAAGCAGTTATCCCAACAGGCTGCGTGCTCTTGACCGCGCGGAGATAGTCGCACGAATCAATGCCGTCCGTCGAGGGCTGATATTCTAACCGCTTACCGATGAACCAGTGGAAATAATACTTCATCTGATGTAGATACAGATTAAATTACATTTGATGTTTATTCTAGTTGCCTTACTCTTATCAGAACCACTGCAAGTATGCAACAAACACAAAAATAAAAATGTTTGCTGGAAGACTACAATATTTTTTAAGAAGTACTCTTGCTCGACTAGTACTGAATTTGAAAGACCTCACAAAAAAAATACATTTCAGTCTCTACATCTACTTTCTATTTTGTAGTGCGCTTGACTAGAAAGATACTCCGCTCGGAGCAGAGCGTCGGAGCTGGAACAAAGCAGTTAGGCACTGGTCTCACCGCGAGCTACTAAGCTGTGAACTATCGACTATAAACACGTACAAAAGACACGCACTCCCGTGTAAAATAAAGACACGGCGAATTAATGTTAGTATTAATTTTTACTTTTATTGCTCGTAATCTAACCTGCCACGTTACACTGGTTGCCCCACCCTCTCTAGCGCTGCGTTCGCAATACGGAATCGGAAACACGGGAGGACCGCTCAAACCCAATTTGCACGAGGGCTTTAAGTATCCGATAGTACTTCGAAACGTATATCAAACTAGGATGTTTGTTGAAGGTAAATCTGGTTTATTTTATCTAGTGACTATTTCTTGAAGATAAAGCTAGTTTTTCACACTTCTATCAATATTTTCGCTATTGAGTTAGCGAAGTTGAGTTTTGATGGGCGTGAAACAGAGAGCTGAAAATATTAAGTCACGTTGTGTTTAATGTTTAGGATTTGTCAACTGAGAGTCCAATACTGGTGCCAGTGCCAACTTGCTACGTGAACTGTACTTATTATTGTTGTAAGGAAACCGGATTAGTCAATGCCGAAAAAAGCCAAAGAGATGAGATGATTTATTAAAATAACCACAATTTTTCAAAAGCGTACTTTTTCGGATGATCTATGCAAAGGATCTTCATCCGCGTAAGTAAAGTTTTGCAATATGCTGCAGAGGACTTGCATTTGCATGTATTTCATGAAAAATTCCAACATGAAAATGCAAAAGTATTTTCGTCCTGTCTCATCGCAACAGTAACGAATAGTTGAATCCGTTGAAAGGACGCGGATATGATACTTTTATATAACTTGACAAAAGCTGAATACAACGTTATTGCTGAACTATGCATTGAATATGTTTTCATTTGACATACATTTATCATTGTGCTGATTTGAAATAATATTTTAAACATAAACATGCATAAGTTTTGAATACATGTTGTTTACTTACCGGTTGCAGTTTTCAATTGCATATATTTTTTGTATCTAAAGTTGCCTTATTTGATTCAACTATAGATATATATATTCAACTATAGTACTATATTTGTGTAATTTAAATAAACTGAAGATTCACACTCAACCAATGCCACTATTTATTGACAAAAAAAGTGTAACAAAACCTTAATAATAAAAATCATGTCACATAACCCACAGAGTCATACATAGAGCCTTTTATAAAGCGATTAATCGTAACAAGTAGTTATATATGAATTTAATAGATATACATACGTTAGTTTGTTTATTACTAAATCGCGTAATAAATTGCGAAAACTCCATAAGTACAAAGAGGATCTTCTTAAGTTAATCATTGTCCTCCCAATATCAAAGGGCACGGCACGACGTCGAAATAATTCGAATTTGTATCTAATATACTGTATTTATTTGAAGATATTAAACGGAAATTTACTTTTACGTGGAGAAATCAAGTCAAGTAGAAACAATGACTGGTTATACATATACAAACGTAATAACCAATTTCACTCTGACACTGTATCCATGGTAAAAGTCATTTCATTTTCAATTAATGTTCTAAATTAAATTAGAGACGAAATGGTAGGTCTATCTCGCGAATGATTTGATATTGTGGCGTAGAGTAGTCACTCAGTGTATGCAATCACATATACATTATTATACATGTGATTATACATTTGTATATGTGATTGCATACACTGACTGATGTAAAATCACGTTGTATACATATGTATACAAGGTGATTTTTCATTCACTGTTCAAATTTAAGAGGGTTAATTCTGAAGTCATATTGATTAACTTTTACTATGGGACAGAATACGATTCGGGATAAAAATCTGATGTACCCTACATTTTCACCTAATATATGAGGGTAGGGTAAAGTTTAACCGATGAATAAAAAATATTCCTGTATTTAGGACTGAACTGTATGGGATTGCGCGTACTTACCCCCTGCGTACGTTTACCCCACGTGACTCTATTTATTTAAAAGTATTATTACTTTTGACTAAGTCTTGCTATGGTTTTGGAAACAAGTATATTATTCTTATACTACCTAACATATCTAGTGAACAGGGTAAATATGTGAGGGTTTCAACCGCCTAATTTTGGTGGCATCATTTTTGGCGAAGTTTCTCAACGTCTCAATTTCATACTTCGTCATTTGTATAAGGTACCGTACCTCCTTCAAATGACAAAGTAGCACATTGTAACGAATAGAAACTTCGGCAAAAATGATGCCACCAAAATTAGACGGCTGAAACACTCAGATATTCACCCTGTAAGATATTGATATAAATGGGTTATACTTACCTATACTTAAAGTGAAAAACCGATAGGTGAAGCCAGAATCGTGAACTTACCTGAAAAGAGAAAAACGTTATTTAAAAATTAGATTATTAGCTACCCCACATCATTTAAGATGGGAAAAAATAAAATAGAGTCTGAGCGAACAGAAATAAATATCTTTGGCTTGTTTCACCAGTGAAATACTGCGTTGCTTCATCTCAGTCCACGTTCTAATATAAATAAAAATGATATTTTATTTCCTAAAGAAAAATCAAAGCAGTAATTTAGCTTGTATTTATTCTGCAGTTTAAACTACAGCTGTTTTAAAATGCTTCGAAGATAAAACTCGTATTTGTACCGTTATAGTTTTCGAACTGCGCGCAGAAAACTTTTATTAATATCGCAAACATCTGTAACAGATACTGTAGAGCACTGGCACGGGAAAGTTATGGGTAAGTGTTTGGGCAAATAAATCCGAGACTTGGCACTTAATGTGCCCAAACGATCACGTTCGCCACTAGATGGCGTACGGCAGCCGGCCTATAAAAAAAGTAAAAGATACAATACGGGCATTTTCACTTCCAGGGACACCCAATTAGCTTAACTCTCACAAAACAGCTAACTTCGATGTCAGTTTTGTAACGACAAATAAGCATTAAATATTTACGTAAATCCACTTTATTCATATTTTTATATTGCATATACCATACGCGTATTTTTTCTGGATTAAATGATGAAAAAATATTTTGGTTCATATTTAATGCTTATTTGTCGTTACAAAACTGACATCGAAGTTAACTTTTTTGTGAGAGTTAAGCTAATTGGGTGTCCCTAGAAGTGAAAATGCCCATACATGCGTTGACATTTTCTGTACCACTCACACTCAGTTAACCGGTTAACCCTATGTTTTCTGTGCAAGCAGAAAGTTTGCTATTTCTATAACAGTCACTATAGTTAACTAAAATTAATTCACGTTATTTTATTACACTATTTAATGAATTCTAAATCAATATTTTCTTTAAAGTAATTAGAAGTCTAAAATAAAAATAAAATAGCTTGAGACATCTTACCCAAATCCACTTAGTCCCATGGTAAGCTCAATTAAGGCTTGTGATGTTGGTAGCAAGACCAAGCGACGATATACAATATCATAGATAGATACATACAAACATTTAAGTACCTATTTAAATACATAGACAGCAGACTAAGGAACACATATTTGTGATAAATAAATACACAAATAACCTCACCGGGATTCGAACCCGGAACCACCAAATTTGTAGGCAGAGTCACTACCAATTAGGCTGAAGCGGAGCGGAGGCAGAGGCTGAAGTATAAATCAAGTAATTCAAGAGGTTATTTCGTTCGCGGTTGGGACTATCTCCGATGAGATGAGCTTGTCGATGCGGGGTCTAGCGTGAGGTGATCTCCGGCGTGCAAACATGACGTGTTCGCTAGTCCTAACGAGTTGGCGCCCAGCACTTCGCGTTCCATTGTGACGACGGAGAGAAACGAACCGTACACGAATAGGCTAGGAGCTAGCGAAAAAAAGAGTACAACATTAGTTGTAGAAATCCACTTAGTCCCACGGTAAGCTCAATTAAGGCTTGTGATGTTGGTAGCAAGACCAAGCGACGATATACAATATCATAGATAGATACATACAAACATTTAAGTACCTATTTAAATACATAGACAGCAGACTAAGGAACACATATTTGTGATAAATAAATACACAAATAACCTCACCGGGATTCGAACCCGGAACCACCAAATTTGTAGGCAGAGTCACTACCAACTAGGCTGAAGCGGAGCGGAGGCAGAGGCTGAAGTATAAATCAAGTAATTCAAGAGGTTATTTCGTTCGCGGTTGCGGAGCTTGTCGATGCGGGGTCTAGCGTGAGGTGATCTCCGGCGTGCAAACATGACGTGTTCGCTAGTCCTAACGAGTTGGCGCCCAGCACTTCGCGTTCCATTGTGACGACGGAGAGAAACGAACCGTACACGAATAGGCTAGGAGCTGGCGACAAAAAGAGTACGACATTAGGTTGTAGACTACTACCGGGGACGTGGGGATAAATAAACGGTTTATCGTGCTACTCGTCACTTTCGCAATTGCAAACTTGTTAGAACCTGACGGCAACAATGACAAGCGATTTAATACGGGACCATCATAAGCCTACTGGGATGATTTGTAAGTCGAGTATCGGGAAATTAGCGAGTAACGCCGTAATCAAACTTTTTTTTCATACCTTGTTATTGAGTGCCCTGTGTGCTAGGCAAAGGCCTCCCCTCTCGATTCCTTTCGTCGTGTTGTTAGCAACCTCATTAGTTAGTTCAGTTAGCACTTTCTTCACTTTGAATTTTATTATACATATGATCAATAATTGAGACGTGGGCTCTCCAAAACAGGTCGCATCTAGACTAAGAATTTTAATTTTATATACGTTACGTATATCTAATTTTGACACAAATACTTAGTCTTAGTACCTCTGCTCTGTTTGACCTGTAGAAACGGCTGCAACTATATGCACATGCCACACTCCGTAGTGCAATGCATATTTTATAGAGCCTTTACTTGACCATCTCCGGAAGTTTGAAATACAAGTTGCCAAGCTTAAAGTGATCGAAACATATGTAATTACTTTACTTTAACCATTTTTTCCTGGCTATAATGACGTTAAGATTTTGTTCCCGCCTCTAGGCCTATTTCAACTTACGTCACGGAACAAATAGGGGCTTCTGTATAGACGCGAGTTTTCGTATTCATTTATTCTTTGCTATTTTTCAATAACTGAGAACCTGGAGATTCATTCCTTTGAAGCTTTCATATTATAACAGCCTCTTTTTACGAATAGTTGTTATATTTTGTCTGTACGTTTAGGTATTTAAATAAATGAAAACAAACATTGTATATTTTCAGGCATTTATAACATTTCGTTAGGTCATGTGGCGTGCACGCAGTGGGTAAGTGTCATCATCATCATCATCATCACAAATTTAATAGCTTTGCTCTTGTCGGTGGAGTTCTCGCCACTCTGTCCTTGTCTCTGCTACTGTTTTGAGCTCCTGATACGTCACTACTTTAATTTTCTCTTTGGGTAAGTGTATGAATCATATTACAGACTGAAATGTATGAGATCGCGTACTCTTACGCACGTTTACCCCATGTGACTCTAGATACTAGTAAATTACCATGTCAGTAATATTTTCATCGGTTTGTTCGTGCTATGAAAAATCCGAAGCCTGTAGATTCTGTTAAAAACGGAACTAGTACGTAAATGCCTCCGGTGCCGTGAAAAATTCGCAAAGCACTGTTTGCGAATTAAAGTATAAAAGAAAATGTAGCGTTTATTAATCCTGGAGCGAATCTGGGCATTCAAATCTCTGTTTGATATTAAGTATCGTAAACTCTAATAATGAACATGTTAATATGCAATTTTCGACACCGTGCTGTCAACTTTAGCGCTATAACATAATGATTACAAATGTCGATTACTGGGACTGTGTCGGGTATTGGTGCCTCTCTCCTGGCGAAGCCATTATTTGTGTATCTATTGATCACAAAATAAAGACATGCCATGACCAAGGAACAAAATTTTGTTCTTTGGTCATGGCTGTTTATGTATTTAAGCGTCTATATGTATCTATTTATTGTACATATATATATTGTCGCTTGGTACCCACATCACAAGCATTAATTGAACTTACCGTGGGACTACGATTTGTGTAAGATGTCCAAAGATATTTATTTTATTTATTTATGAAGGGTATCTACCTACTGAGCTAGGGATCACCTTCCGTCCTTCAATAGTATTTTCCCATTGTATTACTTTTGCCTATAATTTAAGGCAGCTTTTTGCTATTGAGTTTCATAGCAGCTACTGCTTTCTACACCAGGACGGCAGTATAAAAAATCAAACAGGTATTTTAAACTTAGAATCCATCGCCCTTATAAATCACGAGGGGGCCAAAAATGTAAATTACGTCCCCAAATATTATTTCACTCGAAATATTCTCCGTGAAAATTTTGAGTTTTAGCGCGAATTTAAAAATGTATGGTAAAGTTCGGTTCAGAATAAAGGGGCAGTTGGGAGCAGCCCGGCTGGAATCCACGCGGGAATTTAAAGGGTTAATTCAAGTAAATTTATGTTAAATAAATAAATAACATAGTAGCCCTACAACGACCTTCTAAAATCCTAAATTTAGAACATGTGTCCAAACGGCATAGCATAACTTTACATTTAATTTCTGGTTAGAACTATATTTATTGCTTCAATACATAACCATCGATAAATTAAAATATGAGCTTAATGTATTATCATATAAAATTACGTACACATTCACGTATATGGGCGCTTTAAAAGGTCCCACTTTCTTAGTAAGCATAAAGACGCTTAAACAGTTTATTTCATATAAAGTTAAAGCGAAACATTTTACTAAAAAGAAAATCTCTCACATATATTTTTTCATTCGGTAAACGTCAACGTTAGTTGCCGACTTGTCGTAGTAAATAGTTACCGCTTACGCATGGCGTAGCCGCCGCTACGCTTCGTAGCGCTACGTAGCGCGGCTACGACGTAGGCGTTCCCTAACAAACCACACTGAAACAGCGGGCGTATATTGAATAAAAGCATGCAAGCATACACATCGGACAAACGATAAAATATATGAAACAAACGCGTTGCTACTCACTTACCCAGTCTAAGCTCATGTAGACAATTGGAACCTTATGCCACTCAGGAACCATGTAAAAGTAACGTTATCTATCAGATTGTAAGACACTTCAAGGTACTTTATTTTGTAAATTTTTCTAGAGTGGACTAGGGTTCCAATTGCCTGACCGTACACTCGCGCCATGCTAGTGTGAGTGAGATATGTAACACATGCCAGTGTAACTTGTTCTTTATGTATAATCAATATATTTCTGCTAAATGTTTGTATTTATAACTTCCCTACATAGTATACAATAAAGTCACTTTTTCTGTCCCTATGTCCCTTTATACGCTTAAATCTTTAAAACTACGCAACGGATTTTGATGAGATTTTTAATAGGTAGAGTAATTCAAGAGGAAGGTTTTTATGTAGGTATAGTACCCGTGCGCAGCCGGGGTGGATCGCTAGTTTACTATAAATTAGAATGTTTCCGTAAGAATAATTACCATCACTTATCTGAGCACAATATTTATAAAACCAACAATATTGTACATCTTTATGTACAATATTGTTGGTTTAATAAATGTTATTCTTTCGTTTTCTTTTGTTATTTCCTCCTCATAAATATCTGTCCCAATTATTTTTCTTTGTAAGGCATTTCCTGTTTCAGGAATCTCTATTTTTAAATGCGTTACAACATTGAAGATCATGTAGAATTATATTAAATCCTTTTCACATAGCTGGTCGCACTGGTCGTTTGCTAAACGAAACGCACGAATGAATAGCGGACATCGGCTTTGTCTCAGTTTGACAAAGCTGTGGGAACATTTTACAATTCCTATCTTTTGTTCAAAAAATGGTTTACAGACCCTGGGATTTTTTCATTTTTTAGTTATCCCTGAAAGCTCTAATTTACCAAAATCTGAATAATAACGAATCGTTTGACATCTGCTTATACCGATTCCTTACACAGCCAACTTATTTGTAAGTTGTGATTGGCACGTATTTTCCGTCGAGTAATAATAATTTATTATTTAGTGGATCGTTCTCGTTTTTCTATACACGACTGTCAACATCTAAAATGCGACTGTCTTTTGTTTTGCCACGAAAATACTTATGTTAACAAACACCTAACACTCCTAGTTTTTTCTCAAATAATTTGACAGGTGTGTTACGACCATCCCCAAAAGTTGAAAGTGTCCAGTGCATCCAATATTTTGATATTCATTTGTAAAGTGCTGCTTTTTTGTATTCGAATATAAAATATGGAAAATGATGTATAATCAAACCGGAATCAGAAGGGGATAATAAAGTACACAACATTTACCAAGAAAAGAGTTGTTTATAGATATAGTGAATGATTTATTAGTCTATTATCTTTAAGTCTCTGCACTTAAATTATGAATAAATGAATATAAGATTGACTTGTTGTGTCAACAGTACTTTCCAATCCCATTCTAATCGCGGTTTGATAATATAAGTAACGTTATGTTTCTATACACAAAACTATGTAAGAAATACCCACCTATGCTCAAGTCCTAAAGATATTATAAATGCCAGTCACTAAGTTTCGGTGAACTCATTGGCATAACGAACGCCGTGTCAGCGCAAATTGCGGTGAAATGGCAGCACCATTAATATAATTCAAATGTCTGCATGTCATACATGAGACATCACATTCATGGCGTGGGAGAATGTAAAACTATTAAGGGATTTATCTGGATCATTCTCCTAAAGTAGTTACCTCGATTTTTGAATACAAAAATTATGCTATTTTATATCGGAATCTATTTGCTATTGTTGCTATTTTTTTTGCTATATTTGTGCTATTTTTTGGCAGTGGGCGGGGCACATTGCGCGTAGAACCGATGGCCGTTGGGGCGTGAAGGTTCTTGAGTGGCGGCCACGTACCGGAAGGCGTAGCGTGGGTAGGCCCCCACAAGGTGGACTGATGACCTGGTGAAGGTCGCAGGGGTCCGCTGGATGCGGGTGGCGCAGGACCGGTCATTGTGGCAATCATTGGGGGAGGCCTATGTTCAGCAGTGGACGTCTTTCAGCTGACATGATGATGATGATGATGATTATCGGAATCTTGTGCGCTTTTGAGAATGAAAGTGCCCCAAATTGATATTTTTACGTTACTATTTTTATCGAATTTGTAGGGTGGTGACGGAATTAAAATTTCTGAGAATCAGTGACTCTACACGCCTAATTTTTATAATAAATTTTATTATTCAAGTCGTGATTCAAATGTACAAACTTTTTGAGGAATGCTCGCATATCAAACGCATCCAAAAGCAGTAAATGTACGTAACATAAGGACGCCTGACGCTCCAAACACTCATGCGAGTTATTACCGAGCCTATAAAAAAACATCCAAAAAGATTTACAGAATCCGTGAATCTCTCGTTGTCGGATTCGCGACGATCGACAAAATAGGTAATTTCACCAGAGTTGAGGTGAAGGATTACACACACATCTATATACACCGTTGCAATTACATTGGCTATCAAAACGAAAAATATACTAGTTCAAATTCGCCTTGTGTTTACATGCCATGTTCAATATGTGTGACTTCAACTGTCGTGGAACTACCTATAGAATAAATAATATATGTACATAATATGTACTACATATATATTTTTGTCGAGTTAGTCTTTGGCTTCTTTTCGAAATAGCGGAATTATCCGTCGCTCTGGCACCACAATTCCACCGTTTTCGAAATGTTTGCTTATACCTGAATAGAAAAAGGGAATAGTAAACCTCCGTCGAATGTTTTCAGTGTGCATATCTGGAACTTTGAATGCATACTAACGCCGGGCATGCTTTGTCCTATCCCGAACCGCGTTTCCACAGCTTTTCAAACCACAATACGGGAATACGCCAGCCAGAATAAATTGTGGAACAAGAATGTTGTTGAATTTAAAACCATCGTGTCACGTATCAACTTTAAGACATAATGAAATGATTAAAGTTACATTACTTTAACTCTCACAATTATCAAGCACAAATTCAAGTGTTGTTGCTAGTTTTACTTTTTGTCGACAAGTGATATACCTTGTTAGTTGATTGAATAAGGGAACATATGTAATGGTTAAAGTAGCACACAAATATGCAGGCCGCGAATAATAAAAGGTCACCATAGCCTATGGACGCCTACAACTCCAAAATGTTTGTAACTCCAAGAGAAGTTAGGTCGCCTAGACCTAGCTTGACTAAACTCACTAATTTACTCGCTGTAATGTAATTTATGAAATTAGACTTCACTTTCTTAAACGACTCAAAAACCCTTACGAAATCTTACATGTTAAGTTTTCTGAAAAATTGCGCTACTAAAGAGCGAATCCCAAACACAAAATTATGGAAATAGTTCACATATTAAACTCTAAATCACACAAAGTGACGACCGAGTCGCTATTACTCACAAAAATAGCGAACGATACCCGAAAAGTGAGCCCGTACCGTAGTACCCGTTTCTGGTCACGCGGCGAACGAAGAGTTATGGCGTCATTTGCCTTACGGCAGTGGCGCCGCCTGGCGGCAGACAGCGGCAACTGAGCGCCTTACTGAGACGGGATACTGGGATAATATTTTAAAAGGAGTTCCCTACGAACAAATAAAACATGGAAGCCGCACGCCATATTAAATTGCCTTTCAAAAACGTCACTCCCTCTTCAATGCATCACGGTAATGAATGTCAATATCAACCTATAAAAACTTAAACCGCCATTTAAAAATAGTTGTGATTGGTCCATCAAAGTTTTGATTGGCTATATTCTTTAAACATTTGTCAAAGATGCGAAATATGCGCGGTGTTAAGAAAAGCGCTACGTCCTGCCCATCTTGGCACAATTGAACAATTGCTTTTTGGGGGCATTTTTCAGCTGGCGTTAGACGTCCATGTTATACACCGTGATCTCTAATAACCCGAAAGATTTTAACCACGCATTTTTGATGTCAAAACAAACAAAAAATATTATATGACTTTTGTCATTTTTGGCGAAAAAAAAAATTTTTTTTTAATTTTTTTTTTCAATTGGTATTTAATTTTTGAATGTATTTTAACATAAAAAGTAAAAGTTATTCATGAAACTAGCACTTACAATGAGTGTTAAGGTTTTTTTTTACAAAAACCTCATTTTTAAAAGGTTTTATTTCTCACTTTTCGACATCTATTAATGAGGTTAGTGAGACTATTCTCCATAATGGCACCAACGCCGTTAAAAAGACCTTTTGTACCGAGTTACAATTAGAAAATATGTTTTTTTTTAATTGGTAATAACTCTGAAACTAAGCGATATCCAGAAAAGTTTATACGACATTATAGTTTCTAAATGTGGTCAGGAACACACTGTTAAAATCTTTCGGGTTATTAGAAATCACGGTGTATATGGTCGCAGGGAGTTACTGTCTGGGATAATTTTATGTGATGTCAAATAACAGTCCAAGCTGCTCGTTTATCGGACGAAGGCTAAAACAGGAGGTTTCAGTGTCGGTAAAAGGGACAAGACAATCGTTAGTTAGGTGTCCCCTAATACTGACACAGTGCATCCCCGTTATTCACTATACGGTGGCTCAACGTCAACGCAGTGTACCTCCTTGAACCCATAATTCTACAGAAATAAGGGTTGATCGTATGTCCAAGTCTCCTTGACACTCAATAGTCTTATTAATACTGGTTCCGAAAAAATATAAAAAATTGGTCAAAGACCATATCCAGCATATTGGACGTTGAATTCGACACAAACAAAATACAGTCGTACACGCTTTCACACTTTCTGTGAAAATACTCGCGACTTTATTCTGCAACATTTTCATACTACTGTGAGACAAAACTGCACTATAAAATGAAACTTTATGAACTCCAATAATTATTATAACATTCGACATCGATTATCCCCACTGGTTTATTCAAGCGTAAAAATATGGGTGCACCCAAGCTGATAATTTATTACTTTTACATACATTAAATACAACGATTACACTGCAAATTGCTACCTGGTGGTCGCACGGTTTCATAAATATGGTAACGATTTTGATCCTTATGCCTTCGACATACGTTCTGAAATGAACACATATTATTAGACGGAACTATACTGGCTAGATGCACTAGAGCATGATATGGCACAATAAAAAAATGTTTAACAATGCAAATAACAATAACGTTTAGCTACAAAATGCATTAAAGATGCATGGAGCAAATTTATTATTCAAATGCAATTATTAACAATGTTATTATAGCATGATAACACACAGTTTCATAGCAGACTTGTTACAATTGAAGCTTCTAGCATTGTTTCTATTTTGTTCGACTTCATCATCATCATCGTCATGTCAGCCGAAAGACGTCCACTGCTGAACATAGGCCTCCCCCAAAGATTGCCACAATGACCGGTCCTGTGCCACCCGGATCCATTGTTCGACTTGCCGGTTACCTAATTTAGCTAAAAAGTTTTATAAGTACACATGTAAGCCGGATGACATGTATTGCATAATACAAGTTCTCTGCAGAGCATAGGCCTCCTCTTTGGACCCCCACATACACCGGTTGGAAGAGACTTGCATCCAGCGTCTCCCGGCGATCTTCATGAGGAAAGGTAGGTAGGACTGTATGTTAGTATTGTGTAAGACTGGATATTTACTTCCATAACTTAGTAGTTGAATGTACGCTCAGAAGGCCGAGTGTATGTAATACTTATAAAAAACGTCTCGATCGCTTTTACGTTTTCATCGTCAATTTCATACAAATGACGATGAAAACGTAAACGCGATCGAGGCGTTTTTTATAAATGATTACCTACACTCGGCCTTCTGTAATGTATAGTTATTACAGACGAGACTACGGGTCAGCCTCATCTTTAATCATTTGCATGAAAAGTGAACCCCAACAATGGAGGTGGGTTGTGATTGGAAGGAACCTCTTTTGAAAAACCGTTTGATTGCGGCGGTTAATTAAGGCGATACTTGTCTCAGGAATCCGGAATCGTTTGGAGTAGGAATACCAACCGTCACGAATTTATGTCCTTTTCCTTTTTTTCGCCAGATAATTAGATTGGTTCAATTGGTTGCCTCGTGTAACACTTCGCTGAGGTCGTATGTTCATATAACGGGTCACCCCAGTGAATTTATTAAAAAAACATTGTTACAAAAAAAATACTGTTTTCTCAAACTTGCAATGAAATGATACATTAAGACGTCAAATTGGACCAGGAAGTGCCATGTCACTGGTTCGATAACTGAACTTGATATTCTTTATTATCAACGCCCATGTAAAAAACACGTTACGCCAAGACATTACCTGTGGAATTATCTATAAGCTAACACAATTCTAGTAGTTATAACATTTTATGTCAAAATAATGAAAAGGAAAAGTTATAGGGTACAGTCTAAGTTGTGTCCACTATCAGAAAAAATGTCGGCATTTTGAATCATAGCTTAAAAAATATTAATTAGTTCTATAGCTCTGTAGGTGGGTGCGTTGGAAGTTTGATGGGTGCGGATGTGATATGGAATAGTAAGGAGGTCTCTCTCTAGGGCATTTCATAACTACCGGAAGTAACCTGCTTTGAAAATAAAATACCGTAAGCAACTTGCAAAGTAACTTCGCATTTTACCGTTAAAAAATCATAGAAGTATGTCAATGTCACGGAGTAAAAGATTACCTAGAACAGTTAAAAAAATTCGCTGCGAGTCTAATGGGCACTATTGGGCCGGTAACATTGAAGGCTGGCCTTTTTGTGTAGATAGTTCATTTAACACTTTGAGCGCGGGGAACTCCCGAGGGGAGTTCTCTGTGGGAGGTCCATTTTCGCTACAAAGCGGAAAAATAACGGGATCGGCTACGAGCGTAGCGCGTAGCACTCGTTCGCAATGAAAGTGTTAAAAGTTGAAAATAGGTAGTTCTATTTTAAATTATTGGAAACCTGTCATCATTTGAGGAATATTCACCCGTGGCAAAACAGGACAAACTGAAAGCCGATGACGAGTGGTCTCCCTAGCTCCGAATGTCCGGATCGGATCAGTATTCGAGGAGCCCGCGTTAATCAGTCTCCGGACACTTTAATGAGATTTCTTTGCGGATCGAGGCTCCTTTTGTTACTGTCGGATCTGTTTAGGGTTTATTTCGGCAACTACAGAATGAGGTCGGAATCAACGTTTAGGTACCATCGCCCACAATGTTATTTGTCCAATGTTAGACCTTATGCCTTGTGTAATCATCATCAGCCTATGTTAGTCCACTGCTGGACGTAGGCCTCTCCTATTAACTATGCGTATAGACGCATTAGGAGGTAAATGCCCATAATCGCCACGCTGGGCAAGCGGATTGGCGATCGCATAATGTATCCACTATGATGACGCTGCTGCCCATCATCAATCTTTTATCAAATAATGGTCAGTGACACTTCAATCCCTTAGTCGAGTCTTACGACACCCGCAGGAGGAGTTGAGGTGGTGACAAATGTATTCTTACTGCCGTCACCACACGGCACAACGGCCTTGTGTAATAAGGTCACAATCCACATATGTACAGATGTGTTTCTCCTACTTCTAATTACAGTGATTACAGGAATTCGCTTAGATTATCAGTTAAAGAAAACATTCCAATGTTACTAAACTCTCTACTTTAAAAATTTCCGTATTCATAACAAGTTACGAAGTGTCAATGTTTCTTTTTACCAAACGCTAATATCAGAATTTCAGTTGCGGACATAAATATTTTCTGTATTGATTTTACGAGTGAAGTGTGCAATAAAGAGTTTTGTGTTGTAAAATATATATAAGGGTTAAGCCGTATTCTGATTTTATGCGTAGGTATATTCTGATGTAATATTAATATATGCGTCGCTAGTATTAAAGTACCCTAAAGCACCTGTTTCTTTAGCACAATGATATTTTCTTAGGTACTTTACGAGTAAATTCATCGTCATCAATATCAGCCGTAACTTATGCCGATGCTTATAGAAATCATCATAAAGCACGCTTGAAAAATTATAACACTGCCAAGATTTACATAAACCATTTTAGAAAACGTACATTAATAATTTCCCTCTTTAAGCCATTAAAATAAACATTAAATATAATTCCAGCAATTACATTTCGGGGTCTAATTTTGATGGAAAGCTCAAACTAAGCTCAAAGTCGTAAAGGTCATATTTCGTGGCGTTTAACTTTATTATCGTTTCCGACGGCAAATCCGTGGAGTGTTCGCCGTAATCCCGCTCAAATTCACTTACCACCCGATTTAAACGGCTTAACCTTTGATTTGTTACCTCGATTCGGCATCAATAGCCTTGGTAGGGAGTGACCCTGGTTCGAATCCCGGCAAGGACATTTAATTATGTTTGTCACTAAAAATCTGGTTCTTGATCTTGATGAAATCCTATTCCTTTTGCAAATAGCTTGCTTTTTTTTTGGATCAATTCATTAAAAAAAAAAACAATTTCACTTTAATTTTCAACTCTAAACTAATCTGAATCAGGTCTAATTTTCACTTATACCAGGAAAACGAGGTGTCATCGAGGAAAAGTCAATTGAAATAGATGGAAAAACGGAAAATAACTAAAATTTCATACATTCCCGAAAAAACATTCGACTGTTTCCGACATTTTCACCATTAATATCGATTTCGATGTCCATCAATTTATTATTAACTAGCTGGTGCCCGCGCCTTCGTTTGCACACACACACATGCGATTTACGCGAAAAACTATTGTCTTTTCTCGGGTGTCAAAATATCTATATAAATGTAATCAAATTAAGCTCACGTGTATTAAATCATCTCGCGCGATGTTTCGGAGAGGTTTATCATCAAGTACTGAAAAAATCCCTGATATAGGTCTGGCTCAATTTTATCTTAAATTCAATTTCACGCAACGAAAGTAAGCAGATTATTCGTAGAACCTGTATAAATTACACTCCAACTCTTCAAATGAAATAAGATACCTTGGAAATTAATACGAACCCCTTACGCAGACTAAAGAGCTTAGTAAGAAAAATCATTTTTCTGTTATTCATTTCGTATTTTATTATAAGTATGCGAAAGGTTGAAAAAAGCAAAGAAACTTGTTAGACGGAGTTGAAGAAGGGTTTGCCCTTTAGAAAGGCTCGGGTTTTTTTTTCTGGAACGGCAGAATTATATTATGTATTTAATAAATAATCATCTCTCATATATTAGAGTGTGTTGTCATGGCAAATGGACAACCGTAAGTCACTGTATGTAAAGTCGTCATCACTCATCAGATATATATCGGACCGGCCAGGATGCTCATAAATATTTGAGCAGGTCTCTATAATCATGATTAAGGCCATGGCCTTAGATTGCATTTTCAGATACATATAGTACCTACATAAACATAAAAGTAATATTCCCTTAAATTTTCCTACCGACATCGACATAAAACGCTCAAATCATCAGAACAAGCCATCTCGATACAAATTCACATCAAAGCAAAACGAATCCGTATTACCGAGTTTGTATACGAGTTGTAGTAAAAGTAATTTCATAGAGTCGGGAAAGTGTCTCTTTGCAGTACGGAGTCAAACAGACCTGCGGCCTTACCACGGGCTCGCCTACCCCTTAAGATACTTTAAAGGACTACGAGCGGATGGTATGGATTTTGAAAAGTTTTAAGCAGATACTCCCACGCTTATACTAAAGAGAAAATTATAAGACAAACAATGAAATATACAGGCTAATTTTTGGGTCGTGTAGCAATATAATACAATAAGTTTATTCATGGCTTTGTAAATACTAAGGACGGATGATACGAGTACATGGGTCTAAATTCTTTTCGTTGTCTTGTTTCATACCACTCTGTCACGCTTTTAGCTACTGTTTCGGCTCAGTAAATAAAAAAACCCAGTGCACTTGTATTTCTTTTTCAGGCTAGATTTTAATCCATACATCATAAATTGAAAACAAAATATCATCACATACAAAAATCACTACTGTGTCACTTTTTTAGGGACACAAAATAAGACAGCGAAAAGAATTTTGACCCACATATACCTACAAACGAACAGACATAGTATACAGAGCCACGAAATGATGCTAAAATGAAACCATCAGATGAAAAAAAGTAGTAAACAGGGTACTGGAGACGGTCAAGATAAGCATCGCTCACTATGGAGACGGAGACAACCGAAACAAACCAAACCAAAATCTCCTAATATATATTATAAATATACTTATTTATGAATTAGCTCGTAATTAGGAATATTTATTCCGCGATTATTTGGTTGTCCCCTTAGTGGTGCTCAGCGTGACTGGCAACATATTTGCCGTCATATTAAAAACAAAACCAAATCAATTTACAAACACGTAAGGTTCGAAATTGAATATCTAACAGAGCTGTCAAATGGTTAACGCATAGGATGTTACTTATTCAAAATCCAAGTATACCGGCACATAAGTATTCAACTTTTGTCAGTAGGGTCAAAATTATTTTCGATGTCTTATTTTGTGTCCCTAAAAAACGTGACGTAGTGGTGATTTTTGTATGAGATGATGTTTTGTTTTAAATTTCGGATGTATGAATAAAAATCTAGCGTGAAAGAGAAATTACAAATGCACCGGTTTTTTTATATACTGAGTGGAAACAGCAACTAAAAATGACACAGTGGTATGAAACAAGACAACGAAAATAATTTTGACCCAGTAGATACAGATACAGCAGGTGGCGCAGGACCGGTCATTGTGGCAATCTTTGGAGGAAGCCTATGTTCAGCAGTGGACGTCTTTCGGCTGATATGATGATGATTATGATGATGAGATACAGTTAGCTCACACCGCCAGCTCGTGGTAAGGACATAGCACTCGGTTTGAATAAACAGCAATATGCATTAGCATCCAATTTAACGGTTGTGACGCTCCTCCGGTGCAGTGCTGGGGATTAATCCTTTTTACAGTTTGACACAGTTGTGACAGGCTAAAATATTTAGCGAACATACCTAGTCCTGAACTAAGCAAAGCTTGTAGCTTGTACGGTCGACGTCAAAGATATCATTACGGTTTAAGTGATAATATTTACCTACACGACCTTAATGTCAAGGCAATAAAGACGTGTAAATATATTTTGGCACCTAAACCGTAATGATATCTTTGTCGTCGACTGTACTATGGCGACGATATACTTACTGAAGTAGATAAATACACACATATAAACATAGAACATTCATAAACTGAGAACAAATATCTGTGAAAAACACAAATAAATGCTCGGCCGGGATTCGAACCCGAGACCTCCTGCTTCACTACCGACTGGGCTAGGAGGCCGGCCCGTTGAAACTAGCATTCGATTTTACAAGGCATCTCTTTGGGCAGTGGTCGTTCAAGTGAAGGCTTCAGTGATGTGGGCATCCCAAGCACATGGCCTTTCAAGTATTATGGGCGTTCGAGCAACATGGTCGTTTAGGGACTTGAAATTCAAGGCCCATGGCCTTTCTAGTATGCTGGTCGTTTGAGGACATGGTCGTTCAGCGATGAATGCATTCTATCGCCATCAAAAATGTGGCCCCTTTGCCCAAATAAAATCACATACTTATGAAAGCCTCTCTGGCGCCTCATATTATTACACCTATAATATGTTAAATACATAATAATTATTGTTTTCCTTCAATGTACAGTCAATGTCAAATGCTTCACACAGGCCAAATAGTTCGCTCTACTAAATATGGTGTACCGAACTACTAGCTGCTTTGGCTGCTACAAATTAACGCTTACAGTAATTGTGCGATTTGGCTACAACTATACACTATCTATTCCTCACTCCGCTAGTTATCAGTCGACTGGCAGCCAAATATATATCAATGTTGGACCTTATGCCCTCGTCAATAAAGCTGAAGACGTGTACATAAATTTAAAGCCAACAGTGCCACGGAACTATCTCTAGCACCGCCAAAGAACATTCCAGTCGGCATGGGTCCCGATAAACTTGGTATTAATGGGCTGATTAATGTTCGGAACTTCGTATCGGGTCGACGAAGTTTCGGCATAGGTCAGGATCAGAACGAAAATAGCCCTGTTAATAATAAAATTGGTGTTTTCGATTTCATCACAAGCACATGGTAGGATTACGTGTAGGCGTGAGTAAATAGGTGACATACCTTTTTAAAGATAATAGGGAATTTCGCTGACATTTTATTTAGGCAGACGAGTAGAATAGACGGCCTTTAGTCCCGTTGGTAAAATGGCCCATAAACAATTTAATTTCATAAAATTGTATATATTTGATTTAAAATTTCACGATTATCACTCATATTTTAAAGATAAATGGGACTTAATCGCGTAAACTTACGTTAATTATTATCCCGATGTTTCGGTCATGACGTTACATCTTTTGTTGCAGGTCGAAGGTTTATCTTTAAAATAGGAAATTATACAATACAGTAAACAAACATGTAACTAAAACCTAGTAAAGTTGGTAACAACAGAAGAAGAGATAAAATATAAATGCGAACGAAAGCGAATAGATGTACCTAAATACTTTAGGTTAAACATAGATGTACTAAGTCGCCCACCGTCATCTCGGTGTAAGAAGAGCTAAGTGGGCTGCAAGCGCCAACGGGCATTTAGGTCATGTCACAGCAGGTACAAAAATATTTTTTTAATTCGAAACGCAGTAATCCCGCCATGGAAGTGTTACAAAGTCGGAGAAATCCCGCGGGGCTCGGTTGGAGGGGATTTGGGGACGCCTCTCGAGACTTTCATTAAGTCCTTGGTTAAGAGGGAATGTGAGCGTTATAGTTGAATTATCGAGAAGATGGAATTGCATATGTAGTGTTATCGCGTATTTACAATGTATTGTGTGCTATTGTGTGTGCTTATCGAATCATGTATTGGCATTATTCGACTAATAGAAAACCTAATTGTAAAGACACAAGGTTCACTTTAAAAGTGTTGCTTTAGTAACACCACTACAAATGCAATTCCATCTTCTCGATAATTCAACTATACACAGATTTAGAAGTTCCGCCTCTATGACTGTTTCCTCCTTCCCTCCATGGAATTAAACATGCATAGACAGTTTTACGTACCTATTTACAACACAAACTATTTTTGTTTTGCTTCGAACTAATAAATGATTGAAATTGGTGTAGGTATGAAGATATGAATATAAGCTGAATGTGACTTTCAACGCTTTGTATAGCACAAACGCTGGCGTCCCGCAAGGCTCTGTGCTATCCCCAACGCTGTTCCTTCTGCATATCAATGACATGTTGTCTATCGGCGACCTCCATTGCTATGCGGATGACAGTACTGGGGATACTTTTTACACAGGCCGTGCTAATATCCCTCGCTCTGTGGTACTGGAAAGTCGCGGAGTTTTCTGTCTGACATCGAGAACACTTTATCTAGAGTCTCGTTATGGGGTCGGGATAACCTAGTCAGGTTCAACCCCACAAAGACACAAGTTTGCGCGTTTACCGCTAAAAAAACCCCATTTACTGTGGCTCCAAAGTTCCAAGACACAGCTCTTACCATGTCAGGGAGTATTGGGATCCTCGGAGTCGACATTTCCAACGACGTCCAATTCCGATGTCACCTAGAGGGAAAAGCTACGCTGGCATCCAAAAAGCTCGGGGTGCTCAATAAAGCGAGGGGATACTTTACTCCGGGGCAAAGACTTCTGTTATATAAGTCGCAAGTCAGACCCCATATGGAGTATTGCTGTCACCTCTGGGCAGGAGCACCTGTATACCAGCTTGCACCCTTTGACTCGGTTCAGAGACGAGCTGTCCGAATAGTCGACGATCCCAGACTCACAGGCGGTATTGAACCCTTAAGTCTAAGGAGAGACTTCGCCTCCTTATGTGTGTTCTATCGTCTGTACAATGGGTTGTGCTCTGAAGAACTGTTCGACATTATGCCAACGTCCACTTTTCATCATCGCACCGCTCGCCACCGACTGGGCGCTCATCCTCACACCTTGCAACCTAAATGGTCGCGCACCGTGCGGTTTCAGAGGAACTTCCTCCCGCGGACGGTCCGTCTGTGGAATGAGCTCCCTGCCGAGGTTTTCCCGTTGGACTACAGTATGGGGTTCTTCAAAAGAGGAGTGTACAAGTTCTTATTGGGTCGGCAACGCGCATGTGACACCCCTGGGGTTGCAAGCGCCCATAGGCTACGGTGACTGCTTTCCATCAGGCAGGCCGTATGCTTGTTTGCCACCGACGTGGTATTAAAAAAAAAAAAAAAAAAAATACCAGTATTACCACCATAATTCAGTATTAAATCATTTACTATACCTACATTGTAAGATTTGCTATCCAAAAAGGATGTATTATTTACTTAAGTACACCGACGCGCCGCGCCGTGAAGAAATCATTATGCTGATTCAGCGTAAAAATCGAAAACGATTTGTGTCCCGTTAAGTCCTTAACTAAAACTACACATGCCTAATCCACTTAATAAATAATCCTCTTTACTGACTTTGCTGATCGTCATAAGCAGCAAAGGCACCAAAACCAAAGATGTGGAGATACGCATGTTTCCCCTTAAGTCCTCACTTAAGGTTACAAAGCGCGGCGGCACACTTTTACGCCGCGAGTAAACGTGACGTTCTGAATTAAATTGCACGTGTGCCGGGTACAGTCGGCTCTAGAAAATGAGTAGTTTATCCTCGGCTGAACATAAATGAATGGGTTTATTTTATGTCGGTCCTTACAAAACGTATCACAGAACATATCGTCGAAACATGTCACTATAAAAACTGTCACTACGCTTAGCAACCTCGTATGCCAGTAAAATGTCAGTGCGAGCGCGATAGAATGCATTACGTATCGAGTAAAACCTAACTTAGGTATCCTTTACTTACTAATGGTACAGTCAAAGACAAAATAAGGTGTTCAAAAATATGTCCCAGTGCACTCTATTTCTGTGTAATAAGAACGTCGTAACATATTTATGAACGGATTCTTTAGATACTTATTTTTGCATTTGACTGTACGGCTACTAAATCAGAACTGAGATATAATCAAATAGTATTCCGTGAAATGTATTTTTGTGGAAAAGGCGTCGAATACTCTGAATTAAATTACACTGCTGCGGCTAAAGATAGCTCTAGGTCTAGAAAAATAGCAAATGTGACTCAAACTTTCTGACAGTCCGTACAAACATGTGCACAAATTCTTAAGTAATTCATTAATTAATTCCTATCCCCATATTTTTTTTACGAAAACATCTAATTTTATATTCCTGCCACAATTAGCTTCACTATCACGCTGTAAAAACATCTTAACAAAATACAATGAGAAATGATTACTTATTGAATACATCTGTAACGTATTTGACAGTTTTATTTGACATAAATCCAGCGCTAAGTGTAATTGCAAACCCGAACGATTCCCTTTATTGCCGTCGTCCTACGACAGATTCAGAATCCTAATATATTATTTATAAACCAAGCATTTAGCTTGACCTTGGATTGTTACCGAAACAGAATAAACAAATAGGTCTATTTTCAGCAAAGACAATCCATTATATGAAATATGAAGATATATATATATTATACAGTGTGTATCACCTCGTAGAGCCAAGAAAGAAACCCATTAATATTTAGATCATACTAAACAACTTTTACTATGGGGCCAAACCCGAATTCACGAAAAAAAAATTGACAGTTTGATTGCGTGATCATGAACACGTTGTATGGGAGAGTAATTTTTGGTTTTTTCGCGAATTTGAGTTTGGCCCCATAGTAAAAGTTGTTTAGTATGATCTAAATATTAATAGGTTTCTTTCTTGGCTCTACGAGGTGATACATACTGTATAATATGGAATTCAACATGATGGTTGATTGTATTACGTTGTCATGTTAACTTGACATATTCTATTATGGTGCTCCCATTACTTACTCTTTTATACATAGGTATAATATATAAGTATAGGTAAAAAACAAGTAAGTCACCTGTGTATGGTAGTAGTGATCTATTCAAATAGACAATACATGTTTAAAATGCGAACACAAACAAATGCATATATGGATAGATTACAACCCAACCACATACCTACTACAAAGCTTTTCTTAACTTTTTCACCTATATTCACCTAAAGGTGCATTCAGACCAAAAGAGTATTCGCTGTTTTATCGAAATCAACCAATCACGTTTTGTGTAACGATCGAATTTCGTAGAGTGGGGGGATAGAATAGCGAATGTTCGTTTGGTCTGAATGCACCTTTATGTGTGGTCGATTTGTGTAACATGTCCCAAGATATTTATTTATAATTATTTATTTATTATTTATTTCTGACCTACAGATTTGCATGTTAACAGTACAACAAAAAATAAATTATCATATTTTAAAATTATATATGCTAAACCTAAGAAAAAAATCATGGAACAAACTTTCGGAACCAACTAAGTGCCACAGCAAGCTCAACTAGGTTTAGGGACACAAATACAAGCCCATTACGAGATTCAAACCCCGAGCTTCCACAACATCGCTGGCTCACAACCGACTAGGCTACGGAGGCCGTCAAATATATATTTTATCCAATCTACGTCTATAGAAAATTCGAGAATAGTCCAGGCTAATTTGAATCCCGCCGAAATCATCTGTCCCAACCGCCCGAAAAGTAATTCCAGTAATTTCGTAGGCGAGGAGAAAAATTTCCGACTAACTTAATTGTTGGGAGAAAGTTCAGTAACATGTGGACAAATATTTGGACAAAGCTTTGTTAGTTTACACCAGGGTTGCCAGGTTGCAAAGTCCGCAAAAGTTTTAGAAGCATATTAGGAAGTAAAGTCGCCTGCAATAGGAATTGCGAACAATGTAAGCAAACCGCACAATGAAAATAAATAAAAGACTAAATGGTTTGACATATCCCGAAAAATCCAGACCCTTGGCCTGCTACCGCGAACTCTAATGACGCCTTCGTTGGAGTGACTGAGACAAATACCCGTTTACGAACTTCGGTCAATAACAAAATATTCTTATTCAATTAGGCCTAGCAACGAGGGCTTTTGAATTGTTAAACTATGTAAATAGCAAATGAGAAAAAAAAACTACTTCCAGTTCTAACCCTACACCACTGTTCCTGGGAGGAATCCGGCAAGAAACTCAGCGGGACTTGTTTTTTCAAATAATAATATTATAAGGCGTTCGCGGTAGCAGGCCTGGCGACCCCACAGGACACCCACAGGACTAATGCGGTCTCGCAGTTGTTGACTCGACCCAGTCCCGAGTCAGCTACTCGTACACAAAGAATTACTTCTAAACAACAAAATAGTTGTAACAATTGGCCTCTGTTATTGTTTGTGCAACAATGGCTTCTTTTGACGACGGAAAAGTTGGTATTACAAGTACAACCCTTTTGCGTCTCGGGATGAGTTCCTTTGATGTTTAAGTACTTACGGGCTACTGGAGTTCGTTTGTCATATTTTAGGCAGTTTTCTTTTGATGAAATAGGTTTCGTTGGATTATGTTGACAATAGTTCATCATAATAAAACTCTTAAAGATATGCTTTATGTTATAAGCAGCAGACCGAGCTCTGCTCTGTGGCGTACCTTGGGGTAGGCCTATGTCCAGCAGTGAACTGCAACGGGCTGATGATGATGATGATGATGATGCTTTATGTAGAGATTCCTTGATGAAATACTGCCACTCTTGATTTATCTTCTTAAAATAATAATTTAAGTAAACACGAGTTACAGACGAGTTAACAAATCAGAAAAAACGCCATCAAACAATAGAGACATAATTCGTATGGAGATACAGGCAAATTCCGTCGAAGTAAATGTTCAATACAAGATTAGAAAACATCAATTTATTTTTATAATTAAACAAATTGATATTGAAGTTACTTTTTTACAATGCGGATAATCCCACAATGTCGTAACAGATGTGCTTACCATAGAAAAAATCAACTACGAAAGACTCTGCGAAACGCAGCGTAGAGTTGCCGAGCTTGCAGACGATTATGTGATGCATACGTCTTAGGAGTGTGGCTTAAGGTTGTAGTACCTTCGAAACATTACGTACAGATGTCGCTAGTGATTAGATTCACAATACCATTGGAAAAAATTCGCTGTGATCGACGGAAGGTCGTCTGGTGTAATTGGAAGCACGTTGGACCGGCAATCCAGAGGCAGCGGGTTCGTATCCCGTGACAACCAGAGTCTTTCGTAGTTGATTTTTTCTATGGTAAGCACATCTGTTACGACATTGTGGGTAAATGTTCAAGTTTACAACATAAAGGAGCATTCTCGCATGCATTGTGACAATACTGTCAATACGAAATATAAAAATTTGACGTGTCCCGTCTCTCTGGCCTACTACCGCGAAAATCGAAATTCGTAAATTTCGAGGATTTTTCTCTGGCACTCAAACGAAGGCGTCATTAGAGTGAGAGAGACGAATCCTCGAAATTTAGGAATTTCGTTTTTCGCGGTTAGCCGCTGGTACTGGCGGCGGAAATGTCAGCGTGATTTCAATCCGCTGTTGAGTCAAAACATATTTCGCTTTTGCAACTTTTCGTAAAATAGAACACCACCAAAATGTAGCTTCAGTTAACATAAATATATTAAAAAAAATCGAATATTAATTATATTTTCGTACGAATTTTATTTATTGGACTTACGATTCTTACGAACACTCACGAACAATATCGACTCCATAGATGACGTCAATGCTTTATTTCTTACCTGGAAAGAGAAAATATTCGTTAATGGCTGAAGTATATTAGAAACTAGTTACTGTAACAACGGATAATCTAGACAAAATACATTCTTAATCGTGGTAATTTTTTTATTACTGAAACTTTGTTCTTGTTATATCTCTCTTCAAAATGATTAATTATGTTAGTTTTTAGTAAAACGTCCCACTTTGTCGCTTACCATAAAAACGAGATTTCCTTGTATCTTCATATGAATAAACTGACAAAGCGGCTTTATGGCAAACGACAAAGTGGGACGTTTTACTAAACTCACTCACAATTAATGTGTATGATGGGCCCTATAACACGAGCAAAAATAAATTAAAGGATTTTTATCAAGTATGTGTCTCAACAATTAGGTATTTTCGTTTTTTAACATTCCTGTATTGTTTTCTAAACATATTTAAAGATAAGTCTTATTTAAAGAAAACATGTAATTATGTACAATATAATAATAGTACTCGATCAAGAAAAAAACATCAAAGTGTAAGACTTTGATGTATAAGAAGGTACAGTATAAATAATATAAGTAGGTAATACAGTATGGAATTAATGGATAAGAATCTTATATCTACGAGTAGATAAATAGCCGTGGAAGTGTAATTTTATTCAATTGCTCAATTAATTTCGATTTCCCATACGTTTAAAAGCACTTCACCTAAACCAGCCCCTGAGCCATAATAATCCCTTCCCTGAAAACAATATCAAGCGATAAAAACAAAGAGCCCTATGAAATTGGTCGAAATCCGATAGTTTCCCGTACAGTGCCCCAACCATGAACCTAGCGCGGACTTCAAAAATCGTAAATCTAAATCTCGACATGAAAGGCATAAGGTCGGATTTAGTAATTTCTCTGACTTGTAAGTGTAACTTTATGCTTTTGAGACAAGGTCGAATTTAGATATATCGCATACCCACAGAACCGACCTCATGCACTCCAACAAAGGCATATTTAATATGCCTTTGTGGGTTTGATAGAGACAGATGTCTGAAACTTGTGCCTTTAGATGTTGGTGTGGTATAGGCCATGGTTTCAGGCATCTGTCTTTTTTTTTTTTTGAAATGGGCTTACTCATGGCCACAGACTAGCCAAGGGCAGAGACGTGGCCTATGATGGAGTGAGTTTGCCCAGAAATTTACAATTTTCTAAGTTCGCGGTGCGGCGGTGCGGCGGTAGACCTATAGTGTTAACAGTGTACAGTAAACAAAAAATGAGGCCTACAACTTTTCGACTTCGATACAATTGAAAAAAGTCGAAAAGTGACATAGAGTTTTAAGACTGAGAGATGCGTCTCGTGCACGTGCGTGTATGCGTGCAGAGTTGAGACAAAAGTAATGTGATTACTTCTGCAAATTACATTTGTTTCTATTTGTGTACGAATACAAAAGTAATCGGAAGGAGTAATCGGATTACTTTTTGCCCAGATCTGTTTGCGTGGCGTCCGCTTTGCAGCGTCGGAAATGTCATAGTAGATGGAACACCACTTGTACATGCACGCCGAGTAAGCGGTTTGCAATCTAATATGATATTTACATACGCTACAAAGCGTATGCCACGTACACGAGCACCGTGTGGCTTGGTTATAGTTTGAAGAAAAGATAACGTTTTCTTAATTTATTTTCTCATTTGTGCACACTCACATATTGGTACGAACGAGAGGGATGGAAAATCGAAACAGTCGAGATAGTTACCTCACGCTGCCAGCCAATGGTAAGGGCTTGGTTTCGGGCTGATATGCGTGTATCGAGGGCTAATCCCTTTCTTTGTACTGTCGGCACGCTGTGGTATGTCCGTTTGGGAGGAAAGCAATAAACATACGATCACACGTTCCTATAAAAGTGTTATGGACGGTTTGTATATCCTCTATTTGGTATTGGCGACAAAGGCGACCAAGGATATAGGTAAATTACCAAGAGAATGGAATCGCATGTCTTTACAGCTAACTCGGATATTGCCATGTTTTCGAAATAACGCGTATTGAAATAAATAAAAGACACTTTTTTTTCGCCTAAAATACGAGATATTTTGAAAAATTCTATACCACATTTTTTGTTCCTTGAGCAATTTCCTAGCATTTTTTAAAGTAGATTTTTTGCAAAGAATTGGCGTGTGTCCTGTTTATTCCCATTTCTTCCTATAGTGCGCCATCCTAACGATCACACAAAGTCAATAGTAGATTGTACAGCAAGGGCATAAAATGACCCATTTTTAACCGAGGCAAATAGTAGACGAGGGTAAAAAATGGACATTTATGCCCATGCTATACACTCTGCTTTTCACTTCGTTTGCGAGGAAAGTAAAACACAAACACATTTTCACTGCAATTTACACAACGGAGTTGTCATAAAGCGAAAGAAGAAAAATATAAAACCAGTACCTGCCCACTCATTTTTTTTTTAATTTTCAACCTGTGATCAGAGTTTCAGTTGGTCGGTTTTCGGCCAAGTCAAACATTTCGGAGCACTTTTGAACGATAATGTGATTTACTAAATTTAATGACAGAAAATAAATAATTCTAATATTGTACCTACTTAATATAAATAAAATAATATAACAAGTTTTGTTAGCTACACTATTTCATTGCTCAATAAAATTGTGCCATGTTTTAACTGTTTGGCTGTTGGGACCGATTACCTTAGCCTTAGAAAAAAAAATACTTTTATGCTCTAGACCATAAAATGCGATTTTATGTCGTCTACGCACGACATAAAGGTGCACTTTTTGAGCATGAGAAGTGAAAAATTCATTTTTCTACGGATCCCTAAACAGCTCCGAACATAGCTCGTCCGCCCAGGTACTAAATTAAAATAGGTAAATTAATTTCCGTCGAGAAATAATTAACATCCCCGTTTAATTATGCCTGAGCTTGAATTACTGTTGGCATCTAATCGCCGCTTATTAATGAAATTAAATAAGATAATTGAGAATTTTAAACAATTAAGTAAATGTGAACCTTTAATTTCGGTTGGTACAGTCACCAGAAAAATATCTTAAACAGAAATACCCACACAAAACAACCTAAAAGATTGTGACATTCATAATGACCTTTATTGTATATAATATTATATCAAAATTCTCATTTTAATATTAGATGTCATATATCAAAGAATCTTACAAATAAATTGTTAAGCTGATATGTGCTTTATATTGATATAAGATAGAGTCGAAAGGAAGCTACAGGAATTCGGAAACAAAACTATCCGTAGCCCTAACAAGGTGTACTCATGAAATTCGTCTCGACTTAATGAGTAGATACTTGAATAAGTAAATGATTACATATTGTGCAGTTGACAATAAAAAAGTTGTGTGAAAAATGCATTTTAGACAAAAACTACAAAATCTTGGAACCAATATAATATAGACAGCAAATACTCTTAATAGAACTATCGGATTGGGTGTCGTGAGCGTGAGGCCTTAAATCTTGTGTATTACCGCCTTAAGCGCATGACTGACAGCTCTTGTCAGTTTTAGCGGGAACGAGGCTAGCGTGGACGTTCTATCAAGAGACACGGTCAAAGGACGTTGCTAATTCAAACATTTTGTGTAATTCGAGGTATTATTTATTTATACCTAGATTATAGAGCTTTTGTTTTGTGGAGTTGATGTCAACGATATCATTACGGTTTAAATGCCAAAAATATATTTACACGACCTTAATGTCAAGGCAATAAAGTCGCGTAAATATATTTTTGGCACATAAACCGTAATGATACCTTTGACGTCGACTGTACCTACATCAAAAAAGAAAAATTAAAATTTTTACTGTTTATTAATAAGAAAATAATTAAAATTATAATGTTTTAGTTTAGTCGATCTTTATGGTCTAAACATTTACACGAAGTGATTCATTAACTAAATAATTATAACTAAATATTACATAATTTGCTGAAGATAATTTCTTCACGAATAAACTCACGACTCGATAAACTCACAAATTCCCATAGAGCGAATCCCTCGCCTTAAGAATTAACTCGCGTAATGAAGCGATGGCCGGCAGTTAATGGTGCGGAGACGCAACAGTTATTTAACTACCGTTAAGTACCAGGCGGGATTCTGCTGCAATTCATTTTCAATTAAAATTCAACCTTGGATGGCCGGCGAATGTCTTTGCCATTTTTTATGATAGGATAAATGTTTTAAAAACACGAACAAAAAGGCCCAAGAGATACGAGTAAATCATCTAAAAACATTGACATGCTCGATATGTTACAACGAAATATTATTTTATATTGAATAATAAATTCACAGTTTTTCACTTATCCGTTTTATTTTATTTTATTTTATTTTATTTTTGTTTATTTGGTACACCAAACAGACATCGTACAATAAGGATTTAGTTTGTTAGCGAAAGCGCATACCTAATTTATGAATCAATTAATTAAAAAAAAGGTAAAGTACCTTTATAGAACGATTTTTTTTAAAGTTTTTTCTTCTGTGAAAATTTCTTATAAACTAAAAAAAAAGTTGATGCTGGTTTGCATCCGAAATGGAATTCAGTGTGTAGGTATCCCTTTCGTGCGAAATTCTAAGAATCAAAAATGGCATTTGTTGTTATAGAAAGTTACGCAATTAACGTGTGTTCGGACCCTCGTCCCACCGGCTGAAAACTTTCACTCTTAAAATATTCGCGTGTTAATGAAATGCTAATGGTTAAGCCCAAATACGATGCCCTCTTTTAGACTCCGCATTGTTGAGTCTTAAAAGGTTCGTGTCGGGTGGGGGTGGGACTAGGAAAAGTCGTAAAAGGTATTTGGAAGTTTCAGGAGGGTCGATACAATTTTATAAATCATCGAAAATAGTAATGTAATAATACTAGGTACTTCTGAAACTTTCTAAATTAAAAAATCCTCTAGAGCACCCTAAAGTTTGCGTCCCAAAACCTCATTGGCAACGGGAATTTATGAAATAATTTCCTCTCTTCCCTTAAAAAATCATGGCACCTGTCTAGTTCATTCTTTTTATACTATTTAAAATGGGCTTACTCATGGCCACAGACTAGCCGAGGGTAGAAACGCAGCCTACGATGGAGTGAGTTCATTCAACAGTATTCAAATTGTGGAGTTCGTGAGGCATCTACGCTTCATCTAGTGATTAGGTAATCTGTGCTGAATACCCACGAAGGGAGTGAAATTACACCAAACTCACCGAATACCTAAGCCGACAGGTACGCCATTTAAAGGATATTATAAAATTGTTTGAGGTTTAGATATTTGCCTAAACATTGAAAATTTAGAACATAAGTTTTCAAAACAATTTCGAGCTGTAATTCTCTTTAATAAAACGGGATATTAATTTGTTAGGGTATGATGATGGGGTTTTTAAAAGTTTAGCGGCTCTTTAGCCCGCAAATTAGGTTTGGGTTTTGATACTTTTGATGGAGGACACGTAAAATGCACCGATATGCTTTGAATTAATTCTTTACAATTCCACATCATCACATCACCAGCCTATATTAGTCCGCTGCTGCATAACGGCCTCTCCTTAGCCTATGCGCATGGACGCATTAGGAGGTAGATGGCCATAGTCGCCACGCTGGGCAAGCGGGTTGGTGAACGCAGTAGTGTGTCCAATATGATAATGCTATTGCTCATCATCGATCTTCGACAAATAAATGGTCAGTGACACTTCAATCCCTTAGTCGCGTCTTACGACACCTGCGGGAAGAGTTGGGATGGTGACAAATGTATTCTTACTGCCGTCACCGTGTAGGTGTTTCACACGGCTAATAAGTTTACAATTTACACTGTTAAGCCGCGTTTCCGCATAGTGTTCTGTCTGAGCGATCATTCACGTGTTCGAGGCCTGACCAACAAACATTTTTCTATGTGGAATCCAGATTTCATCTGCCCAAGAACGAACGAATGCTCGCTCAGAACACTAAGTGATAATAGGTAAAAAGACATTGAATGTTATTGTCATTTCATTGCATACGACAGTGATAAAATGTAAGTTGTGTCTCTGTATATAATTATTATTTGTATCTTAAACCGGCTTGAAACGGACGTGGTTGATATATAAACTTACTCGATATCGATAAAAAAATATTTCTCACCCTAGTTTGATTGCGACAGTCTGTCTCTATGGGTTTTCCGGGCTCTGGTAATTATTATAAGAATTATAAGAAAAGAGATGAATTTGAATTTGAATTTGAAAAAAAATTTGAGGTTTGAGATGTAAGCGTGAGGATCGCGACTTCTTGGTTTCCACAGTAAAAGTTGTTCAGCGTGACCCTCCCAGTAGTTGTTCACTGACTGAATGACCCAAAAATTACCTTGTATATTTATGATTATGACAAATTAAATCGCCATTTTTAGCCAGAATAGGACCCCCGGCTTCGTGATTTAGTCAGTCCTCCAGCAAATGTCCCGTGAATGCATTCACTTTATCTATTCCCTTTGTGCTTCTGTATTCGGCACGTTCAAAGAACGGCGCACATTTGCTTGTCCTGATTTCAAAGCCATTTATGAGATTGGTAAATAGTTGTACAAGTTGTTTGCAGAGTTAGTTTGCACGTGTTGTTTGATGTTTCTTTTTTAAACGAGTCTTTATAGTTTAGCCTTTTATACATTTGAATGTGACAAAGCTTTAAATAAAAAACATAACATTCGTAGCTAGAATTCATTAGAGTTTAAACATCAGACATAAGTTATACACTAGCCTAGAGATAGTAGAGATATGCTGAGCAGAAATGTAGGTGTGTTTCGCAAATACTAACAGTTTTCGATAGTTATACAATAAATTCTCACAATTTTAACGAAAATTGAAGTCTACCAGTGACCACGAGTTCACGTCATGCCCGAAACGTCAGGCAATTAATGTAATGTAAGTTTACGCAATCAAGTCTCGTTTATCGTTAAATTACGAAATATATGTAAACGTGAAAGTTTTCACAACACACGATTAAAACAATTATTTAGTTTATTACGTCTTATCTCATGTAGAAAATGAAGCTTAAATCGCACATGCTTCGCAAGCTATGTATAGTTTTGTCCCTCCCCACTATTAAATGTATACCTAAATGCTTTTCTACACGACTGCACTAATAAAAATCTAGACATAAATCCTTTGACAATCACGTCGCTAAAGAGTTGATAGAATGCAATATTCCACTTACTGCACTCGTGCACTGGCAGTGGATATTACAGGAAATGCAATAAACTGAGCTTTTGAGCCTTTATTGATGTCACTAGTAGTGCATCGTTCCAGAGACAATCTCGTAGTAAAGATAGTCAATCTACATGCAATGGCGCTCTCGTGGTCATTGGAAGTATCAGTGCAAAACTTTTAACTTCTTCACTGCCGTAGGCTGATATGTCAGACAATCTATACCCAGCTCAACTCGCCGGAGTTTGATAAATAATGTGAAGGTCTGATTTGCTTTTTAATAACCTTAATAAAATAATAAAAAAAAAACTAGTAGTTCATCAGAACTCAGAGCGTGTGCAAAATTTCATCGTAATTAAATACCGTGAATTGGGTCAAATTAAGATTCTAAGATTTTCTTACATACATAGTTACAGTGGAGTTCAAAAATATGTGAGCAAATCCAAGCCTTCAAAAATAAATGAACATAGAAATGTACATACGCATCTGAACAGATTTACCTATGTCATATTATCATGACATTGGTAAATCTGTTCATATTACCTGTCAATATCAATCTGAGCATGTGTCACTTTTGAGAGAGATATTTATGCTCATATAATATGTACACATATTTTTGATTGGCAAATTAGCTCAGATATATGTGTATGTTAAAATAATTGTTTGGCCATATATTTAAGAACTCGACTGCACAAGTGAAGCTAATAAAAGCGTGTTAAGTTCAAAAATAGTTCCATTCAAATGCAATCTCTGATATAAAATAGAATTAGAAAATAATTTATTCGTACACACACAGCTAAAGAAAAAAGTAATATATAGGTAGGACATATAAAAAAAATATCACGAAATCGACTCATGATTCACTAATTTTTTGCGAGGTCGTGTAATAAATACAGAAAATCAGCAACAAACGTAGAACACTGTATGTACAAGCACTAGTTATTAAGCCAATGAATGTGTAATCGTGTCGCAGCCATTCCCAGCTGATATTAATACAATGCGTGCTCCGGTGGGCAGATGGGTGACCGCGCGCTCCACATACCCACTCGGCTTCCATGGCTTACTGACCATATCAGAATACATAGATGCGAGTATAATATTGTGTGCAGTTATCAGATGTAGGCTTAGCACAGGATTAGTGCGACAATATGTCGCCGCGAGATAAACTATCCATCCTTCTTTTATTCATATAGTTAGTAAAAGATGGAAAATCTAACTCGCGGCGACATACTGACATACCAATTAAGTGCAAGCATACAGATGTGTCGGAGCGGCTCAAAACTATTTGAATGTGCACTCTCCTGATAGTATTAAGTGTCTCGGACTAAAGTTATTTAAAATAACAGTATTCATGATTTTTTGAATGATTCTTTCTAATTTTAATCTACTTTATCTTATAAGATTTTGACATTGTTTTTTTTTTTTTATACTATAATAAGTCGTATGTATGTACAGCACCTGCAAAGGTAGGGATTGGTGCTCCTACTAAAATAATTAACTGCAACGACAACAGAAAAATGTTACCCATTTCCACATGCAAAAATAAATCATTTAATTTCTCTCTAAGGTCATGATAATAGAGACCCACTTAGATATTTGTGAGTATACTAAATCCGGTATATTTGATGGTATGTGTACGAGCACAATACCACCTCAAAAAAGTGTATACAATGTGCCCATGAGGAAAGGGAACATTTTTAACAGCGGATTTATGACCTTTGAAGATACAAATGTCGTATGAAGTTAGCCGGATTCAGTCTATTTTAAGAGAAAATGCATTTTTAAACCCTTTTTTACCGTTACGCAATGATAAACACATTCTAAAGTGCGACCTAGGTCGGCATCGAGGTACTTTTTGGTAACGACAACATTTCATTGCTTGTTTTAGAAAAGGTTATTAAAAAAAACCGGCCAAGTGCGAGTTGGCCTCGCGCGCGAAGGGTTCCGTACCATTATCAATTCATTATTAAAAAAATACGGTTAAATCAACCTACCTCAAAAACTATAGGAGATAATTTAATCAAACTAAAAATCATTGATAGAGTTTATTAATGTGCATAACATATATTTTTTCTAGAATTTTATATCGCGTAGTTTAAAAAATAGAGGGGGGGGGCACATTTTTCAGACTTTGAGAGCTGATATCTCGAAAACGATTTGCTTAAATAAAAATGAGATTAATAAAACTTCATATCATTTTCAAAGACCTTTCTATTAATACCACACACGCTTATATACAACAAAAAAAAAATTCTATCCCTCAGTTACATGCATGGAGGGCCCCCACCCCAATGGTTTTTTTTTAAATTTAGTATCATCATCCTGTAGCGGTTTATACAACACATATCCTTACAAAATTTCGTTACTGTAGCATTTATAGTTTCCGAGTAAATCGGCTGTGACAGACGGA
This sequence comes from Thaumatotibia leucotreta, assembly GCA_025490895.1. Lineage (NCBI taxonomy): Eukaryota > Metazoa > Arthropoda > Insecta > Lepidoptera > Tortricidae > Thaumatotibia > Thaumatotibia leucotreta. The sequence goes on from JALPQI010002514.1 coordinate 63,048, forward strand.
CAGACGGACATGACGAATCTATAAGGGTTCCGTTTTTGCCATTTTGGCTACGGAACCCTAAAAAAGGCTTGGGGGTCTACTTTGAAAAAAATGCCCCAAATAAACGTGAGGTTAACCGTTTCATTATATTTATTATTATATCTCACAAAGAAAGAGTTATGTCCCTTCTCTCTGCACAAGTACGCAGTTTAGTTATATAGTTATGCTACCTCATCACCATTCGCGGCATCCATATGAGTAATTAGCAGAAAATGCTAATGGGGCATGATGCTTGGCAATGGCGACCGGTTTACATATCTGCATAACAACCTTAATGACGAGATTGTAAAATGATGCCTACTAGCGCTCTGCGACGCTTCGTTAGGCACTGGTCTCACCGCGAGCTACTAAGCTATCAACTATCGGCTACAAACATGAACACAAGATCGCACGCGTGTGTAAAAAATCATCAGAATGAATTCATTCATAAATTGTCCATGCAAATCTGAACGCCGGTGTACACATTTGTTTGTCTATCTCTTGTTTCATATAGCACTCTTTTCGTCAAAGGTTCACTGGAAGAGATCCCTTACAGGGATAAGATCGACTTTGTACCTGTTTGAATTGTTGTTTTTTTTGTGTACAATAAAGAATTTACATACATACATACATACATACATAAACGCTTTAGCAGTAAAACCTAGCCATGCTCGTTGAAATGAGGTAAATACACCGGAAATAGGTAAATAATTTAAAAATTCCCACCAAATGAAATTCTCAAGCGATAAAAGCATGTCAAACGGTGCACCCGATGCAATTGGGTCAAGCATTCTTCCTTTGCCCGATTCGTGCACATGTTATGATTACATTAAGGTAGGTTTTAGCGATGTAACGAATATTCGCATTCGCATTCGCGAATATTCGCATGTTTTAAAATATTCGCATTCGTGTTCGCATTCGCAAAAAATTGACGCGAATGTTGCGAATATTTTTATCTAATTATTTCATTCACTTCGCAGGAAGTACTACATTCTAAGTTGACCTTAATACCTAGATGTCTAGGTACAAAAACATGTGACTCTAAAAATGATAAATTTTAACTGAATGATGAATAAAATGTTATATTTCAGTTAGTAACATAATGCCTTTGGGCATTTTCTACCAGCATTATCTAATGTTTGTGTATAGGTATGTATGTATGTATGTGTCTGCCCAATATTCGCATTCGCATTAGCATTCGCGAATATGAATCGCAAATATTCACATTCGCATCCGCATTCGCGAATATTCCTAAACCGATATTCGTTACATCGCTAGTAGGTTTACACCAAACGAGCGAATGCTTTCCATCCCCAGTATCCCCACTCTACGAAATCAACGAATTTCGACGAATTACATTTTGTGTAAAGAACGAATTTCGTAGAGTGGGGATAGAATGAGCATTCGCACGTTTAGTGTAAACCCACCACAAATTAAAGACCGTGACACATGTAGCGCTAATACATCATAAGATACCGTACAGTACCTACAGCTCGGCACCACATACCATAAACGACTTTGGTGGCAAAACAATACATGCGATAGGGAGTTCCGATATCGGCACCTCGTTCCAACTTATAGGTTCGCTTGCCGCCGGTCGTCTAAGACCTGTGTCGTGGCCAGACCATAAGTACCTAATAGCAGAGATAAGTACCGGTTTTTTAGAAAAACCTCGATGTAGCTCAATATTTTAAAATGTTTAACGCTCTTTGTAGTATTCAACATTTTATGTAATTAATAACATCATATTTTTCAATTACTCCATTAACAAAATAATTATAAACCGAAGAACGAACAAGAAGGGAATTCGAACCGTTCTTTTGAAAAAACCGGTATCCGATCCCTGAGTAATAGTATTACGTTATGTTGCATTCAACCTTTCATTAAAATAGGCAGTCACGATTGTGCCGACGTCGAACCTTTCTAGCGCCGGCAAGGATGGGGCAAAACGTCATCGGCGATAATGCCAAGGCGATTCGTGGTTTAGAATGTGTTGCCATGTGTCATGCAAACAAGTAATAACTAGCTGTTGCACACGACTTCGTCTGCGTAGAATGCGGTTAACCCTGTCCCGGGTAACTATACAATTTTCCAGGATATAAAGGGGGTATAGCAGACTATGCAGTGCGGTCCTATGCGGTGGACAGATCAGATCCGCGATACCACCAATACAAACGTCCACGAAGCAAGACACACTGCCTCAGACCGTCAGAAGTGGAAAGAGATCGTCGGCAAAATTATTCATAGAGGTCACGACCCTCAGTAATGAGGAATACGACACAAGGAGGAGGAGGAAAGCAGGCTAACCGAAGATTAGCTGCCGTAAGGGATTTGTTTGTAGTTTGAGGTGCAGTAGTGACACGCCTTAAAACACTGTATGCGAAATATCAGTCTCGATCATCATTTGTTTTAAACTTATTTACGAAAATATCAAAAAATCATGGTAATTCTGAAACTTATATCCGCTAAACTATGTAAGCGAGAGTAACCAAAAGATTTTTTTTCATTCAGAATTTAAGAGCGTGTAACAGGGTTCATAATATTTTACAGACATTCATATCATTGAACTTGGTTCTTGGTTGGTGGTGAAGTTTTTTTTCCTTATATTTTTGCCACTTCTCGCGGAGGCACAACTATGCACCAAACAAAATTACTTAATAAGCCACAACTGGCAACTATGTATACATTTAAAAAGGTTTTGAAATATCATGGTGCGTCATGTCAAAAAAACATTTGAAGAGTTGGGGCGGTGACAATAATATTCATACTGCCGTCACCAATGTCACCATGCGTCCTCGAAATATACGGCGGGCTGTTATACGAAAATAAATAACAGAAATCCTTAGTCACTGCAATCACTGATAATAGGCCACTTAGTCAGTAAACTGTAATTATTAGGATGGGTGTATCCGTGGCATTGAATAACTTTAACACTGTGTCAGAAGACACTCCTACATGGAAACAAGTTCAAGATCAACAGATAATAATACCGCTTTTGGTAAACTGGTCAGTTAAAAGTAAAAGATAAGCGAAAAATGCCAATATAAGTATGCGATCTCATATTTTAACGACAAACGGGTCTTAATCGCGTAAACTTACGTTTAATATCATCCTGACGTTTCAGGCGTGACGTTACACCCGTAGTCTGCCTACCATAATATACATAACATGGACGTCTAACGCCAGCTCAAAAATGCCCCCAAAAATAATTGTTCAATTGTGCCAAGATGGGCAGGACATAGCGCTTTTCTTAACACCGTGCATATTTCGGCGCAACATCTTTGACAAATGTTTATGGACATGACATCATGATGAAATGACAAAACTTTGATGGGCCAATCACAACTATTTTTAAATGGCGGTTTAAGTTTTTATAGGTTGATACTGAAATTCATTACCGTGATGCATTGGAGAGGAGGTGACACTTAACAACTAAAAGTTCGGGACCGTTTTTGAAAGGCAATTTAGTATGGCGTGCCGCTTCCATGTTTTATTTGTTCGTAGTCTGCCTACGACCACGGGTACGGTGCAGTCAGTTTTATAGTGAGATTAGGTTGTCAACCGATGCAATCCTAACCTAACCATGAAAACAATAAAATACTGCTAGATAATAGATGCTTAGTTTTTTTAACGGTTTGTTTAGATTGTTCTCAACTTCTATATCAATAGACCACTAGGACCATCAGGTTTATTGAAATTGAAACCCGGCTCTGAATTCCGGAAGGTATTTCCAAACCATAGTACCTTCATTTGATTTCCATTCCTACGTTCAATCATAATGCGACCCAAGTATAGATTTAATGGGACACATTAAACACATATCACGACTGAAATCCCCAGAGAAACGGAATAAATTAGAATTGTCGCACTTCAATCATGTTATTAAGGTTGGTTGGAGGTTTATTTAAATTATTCATAGGTGACCTATTACTAGAGTCTTTGCAGAAAATTACACGTAATGTAATAGGATAAAACACCCGGTGTTCTGCCTGAAAGATCTTAACACAATTATAACATTCTTTAAAATATTGTAAGAATCGGGTGTTCACAGAAAAACTCATTTAATTTTTTTTTAATGGTTCAGGATAATGTGAACTCGTTTTAACATCAATTTCGCTGAATTTATCGTTCAATAAAAAAAACTAACGTTTACAAAAAACATCTAAAGGTCAAAACAAAAGAGCTTTTTAATTTATTTTTTGTTACGACTTGTTTTTATACTCGTGTATCTATCTAATCAATCGGAACCATCTCACGAAAAAAAATACATATATTATATATATTGTAACGCATAATATATTACACATTTCGACTTTGTCTGATTGCTAAAGGCAACCTGTATATTTTTACATTTTGTGTTATTCTATAAATCAATAACAACAATCTCATGACCAAGCCCATCCTGTCAGTCTTTGAAACCTTACCTTACCTACGATAATGGTTGTGATAACATTGATAAGTTGATAACCCTGTAAATGAAATCAACTTAGCCCCAAGGGTCCTCAAGGACAAGTGCGGGGTCGGTACTCTGGTTAAACACCTTTTCGCTCCATCGAGCCCTAAGGGAGGCTAAGTAGCTTGGGATTCAAAATACTCGGTGTAAGTGAAGAGGCGAAACATAAGTTCGGGTTAGAAACAGGATTATCTATTTACTTAATACTAAGTTGCAGAGTTGCAGTCGTTTCAGACTACCATTTAAAATTTATTATTAAAAGAACTAACACACTTGACAGGTCATTGCATATGAGTCATATTATGACCATATTGACCATTGGCACAGTTTCGCCAAAGTGTAACGTGACTGGCAAGTCAAATTAATATATTTTTTCAAACTGTCAAAACGATCGCCACTAGTATTAGTATTACCACTAGTATTACACACTAGTATTAGTATTATCACTAGTATTAGTGGTATTACGAAATACACAAAAGTGACGTCACGTTTATATACTGCCTTTTAAGTTCTTTCCAATTTAATAAATAGAAGTTTTGTACAAAAATCGCTGCAATAGGATACATATTTCAGTAATAATTTCTGCATGGATTATATCGTGCATAATGTCAAATCATTTATTTTCAAAGTTTGCTTAATACACAATGACATAGATAACTAACTAGAACATCTTTGAACGTTATCGAATTTAAATTGAATAATAAAGTACCTCAGCTTAATATCGTTATTTCGTGCAGTTTATTTCACGAAGTCGATCACCCTGACTCCGAGGCAGCTCCTCACTACGAAGGTATATCCTTCAACTGACTTTTATTGATTATGATGTTTATGTCCAATTCTGGTAAATCAACTCTCCATCTACAGTATCTGTTTACGTTCACACGCGACATTTCCGCAGTATCATAGTAATACTAATAAAATATAGAATGGATTATCTAACTAAACAACTTCGCGCTGTACCGACGTGTTGTCAAACTGACATGAAAGTTTTTTTCTGTATCTTTGTCTATTCATACTATTCATAGTATATTTGTATGTAATCTCTTTGCTATTCTCAATGACAGTAATAATATAATGTATCGGTAAAGCATAAAAACCGGCTTAGGGGCATATTGGCTAAAGTTTGTCAAATATAGATTGTAGCCCAAAAATTTAATTGGTTTTTAAAATAAAAATATTATAAAAATGTTTATCAGAGTAGAATTGAAAGTTTATTAAAGATTTAACAGTAATTTGAATTTATGAATTTCTTAAGTTTCATAACGTAACATGGACGTGACGTTAGGTGCATTCAGACCAAACGAGCATTCGCTATTCTATCCCCCACTCTACGAAATCAACGAATCACGTTTTGTGTTCTATATTTCTATTATTCATGACTTTCAGATACCTAATAATAACAATAATAAATAACAGAACTAACTATCACTGAGCTTAGTCGTGGACGGACGGACAGGTACGGTTTATATTCCTAGTTGATTATGGACCCCTAATAAAACACAGACAAACCTCTAGACAGTCAGGCGACCCCGCTACCTCGGGTCGAGACAGGAACCTCAATATCCGGAGCCTTTGATTGGTTATTGTCACTGGTCCGTGCCTGTGGTTGTGATTGGTACATTCAAAGACATGTCTGTCCTAATTGGGTTGAAGCAGAGCGTCAACTATAGTAAAATTCAAGAAAATATTGTCGGTCTAAGTCTAAACACTTATTTGTTTGATTGGACAAAGCACAATTATATTGTCGTCTGTGATTTCTCTATCGTGATATTCGTGATTCTGAATGACTAACGATAATGAAAAATAAGACACCCAATGACTTTTCCGTAGTAAACAAGGAACCCTTATTTCCATTTCTGATCACGACTTCAAAAACAGTTTTTACGTACTCCTGTAGATTTTGTTCGGAAACTGAAAGCACATGAGATGTATACAGTGTGTGGCCTACAACCGGGGTAAAAATTTAAACGGTGCATTAATAAGCTGATCAACAATCATTTCCACATATTGTAATTAAAAAAAAAAAAAATTTTGTAATTTTTTGTTCATGTATTTTTCATTATTATGGGTTCATTTACTTGAATTAAAAGTTATCAATAACTTATCATTTTTGAATCATTGAAAAATGTACATTTTTTTTTTAAAACCGTATCAAATTAGTGTAAAAATGCAAACAAAATTATTGTTATGACTTCCTACCTGGTATACTATCAAGATGTCTTGCGACTGACAAGCTACGACATCGTGATGCCAAGATCCAGTACTAAAGGTCCATAGCTTTGAATGACAATATCTCCGAACTTAACCACTTTGAAACACCGGGACCTTTACAGGATTATTGCTGATAGTCTAAGGAGTCACTCATTTCATTTTTCTCCCGTGTTAAAGACCACACACTGTATTGTATATGTATAGGCCTTGCTGTCGGACGCACTCCTTCACCTTCTGCACTCACTCCATACACAATTGCCCTATTGACGAATTTGACTGTTTTGACCTTAACACTTTCGGCCCCGCAACTTCAATAAACTCGTTGTTAACATACAGTCAAGTGCAAATATATATACCTATCAAAAGGATCATCTTATAAATTTATTTTTGTGGACATCTTTTATTGGCTTTGTTTACTGTACACACAGTTATGTAAATTTCTTATGTACTGCTGTTGATGCCCCAAATAAATCAAATAAAATAAAAATATGTTACCACGTTCTTATTACACAGTATTAAAGTGCATTGGGACATTTGGGACTGGGACATATTTTTGAGTATTTTTATATACACCTTATTTTGCCTTTGACTGTACAATCTTCGAAGTCTAATAGACGTTGGTCAGCCAAAAGTGTTAAACTGATATTTTTTTTGCTGAGGCTTGACTTGTTACATTTAATTAACTTTCATACCTATTTTCAAACTTGGAGCCTTATCTGAATTTGATATTCGGCAGAAATTTCGTAATTGCTGGAGGTTTGAGTAAATTCGGTGGAGGAAGCATTTTTTTAATTAAAGGCGGTTTTGCTAAACTTTTACACAGAATTTTCCGCTTCATCGATGTCAATTATTTTCAGGGATGTTGTTGCCATTGGCTACCGAGGTGGAGGTTACTGCAGGATGATGACGTTTGCAACTGTGCAGGAATATCGGAAGTTAAAGGCCAAGATGACGGCAGTAAGAATACATTTGTCATCAGTCATCACCCCAACTCCTCCTGCGGGTGTCGTGAGAGTCGACTAAGGGATTGAAGTGTCACTGACCATTCTACAATATTGATGATGGGCAGCAGCGTCATCATAGTGGACACATTATTGCGATCGCCAATCCGCTTGCCCAGCGTGGCGATTAAGGGCATTTACCTCCTAATGCGTCTATACGCGTAGTTAATAGGAGAGGCCTACGTACAGCAGTGGACTAACATAGGCTGATGATGATGATGATGAAAAAGAAATTCGATTAGTTACAGAAAAAAAAAACATTATTACTAGGGTTAGGATTTTGGTGGCATTTATGGAACAGAGAGCAGTGGAGTTGATGTTACAAACTTTTTTTACTTGAATAAATGATTAACTTACAAAACAATAACGAAATAGTGTTTAGTTCAAGCTGGATTTATCAATGAATTTAAATAAATAACATGAATGTTATTTTTGAGAATCAAGAAAAATATAAATTTTCAGTAAAAATGTTGATAAATGAGAAAATATATTTATTTGATTTTCAAGGTTCTAGTATTCTCGAAATCCATAAATAATATATAATAATCATAAAGCTATATTATAAAAAAAATATTGAACTTCATTTCATAGTCATATTTATATTAATACAATAAAATTATTTAATACTTAAAATGGGCGAAACCCTTTTAAAAAGAATATATTTATGTATTATTTTTGATTAATTTATTATTCAATCAATCATAAACAATTTGAGCAACGACTCCGCTGTTCTCTGTTCACCTAATGCCACCAAAATTCCTAACCCTAATTATTACATATTATTCGTATTAGTATGACATATGTACGTCATGAATTAAAATTACGTTTTAATGGAAGTGAATAGATTAAATATCTTTACAGAAAATTTATAAATTAGAATTTTTACACAGCATATAGATAATTAATTGATTATAAAATTATTACAATTATTATGGCTAAAAATTGTATTATGTCAATTTAAATACGTACTACTATGATACTGTACATCTCAAAACAACATCGGGCAACCCATTGGTAGTGCGGAGGAACGAATTCTGTTCCACGTGCATGTGCATTTTTAGCATTAGGAACAAGAGAACCCAGTGTGCCAAATAAAGAACGCCGAAAATACTCGGAAGTGGCGATTACGCATGGAAAGAGTTGAGAACAGATTTTAGACGAGCAAAATCAAAGGAAAACTTTTCCATGAATTTTAATGATTAAAAAAATTACTCGACTGTAAATAATCTGAGGACAAAACATCAGCTAAAAATTAGGCATGTCTGAAATTTATTATAGAAAATTAAAATACGGAGTGAATTATAAGTATTAAAACCTAACTTTAAAAAACATTCGAGCAAAGTCATTCGACCGTAAGATATTGCTTTGAAATGTTTTCTCCGTAAAATGTAGGGAGTAAGAACAAAACACAGCTATTCCATTATTTATTAAGACGTGAGACTTAAGTACTTACGCTATGATGTTATGAAAAGCATCTCACGTTGTTATAAAATTATGTAGTTACTTACATAGGTCCAAAATATCAACCTATTCACACACAAGACACAATCCTGTGTTCTTAGCATTTGCCAATCGCTGACGCTCGGTAGCGTAGCGTAGTTTTCTTTCTCTGTCACTCTTTTCTATTAGTGCAACAAAATACAGTTGCGTTTCGTCCGCGATTGAGAGTTAGCTATCAATACACACGTACTAAGAAATTCGGCAATTCCTGCATATGCCGGACTATTAAAAAGTGGAATTCTTTACCGGCACATGTGTTTCCGCATACTTATAAGTTGGGACCCTTTAAACGAAGCGTGAAGAAGCATCTAGCGAGCCAGCAAGGCGGTGGCAACTAACAGGTTACTGATTGTCTCCTGTTCGTTGCCGCCGCGATTTGGGCTCTACTTTTCACTTACGATCAGGTGGAGTGGAGCCACTTTGTTGTGCCAACATAAAAAAAAAAAATATCGTGAGGAAAAGGTAGGGTGGCTAGTCCAACAGTGAACCACCTTTTTTTCGAAGAGCCCTAAAATGGAAGCTGGAAAATAACGCTAATGGCATTTCTCCGAGCGTTTCAATCGCCGTGACTTCGGTGGCAGCCTTATCACACGAATCCCGTGAGAGATGCAAGAACTTTTGGATATATTGGTCGATGTAGTTGACAACTACCAAGATATCCAAAAAATGTATGGGATACTCACGGAAATCGGGTAATAATGATGCCACTGAAGTCACAGCGGTTGAAACGCTCGGAGAAATGGCCTAATAATGTCGTTTACAGTCGCCGGCGCACTACGCAAGGGCGGAAGGGGCGAGGATCCACGAGGCATACAGTAAAACGTTTGACCTATCTGGCAACGTTGCCTGTTTCGGCGGCGGTTCAGTGTATCTCGTTGGCTGTTTGCTGTTGGCTTAAGACCCAATTTTCGAGACCCTGCTGTGGCTGCTGTCAATTTTAGAAGTATAACTCAGGCGTGGATCCAGGGGAGGCAATGGGGGCAGTTGCCCCCCCATCACACTGGACATTTGTATACAATACTATCATATCATAGGGCAGGGCCGCGCTTGGTATAACTAACGTGAGTCTCAAACATATTACAACGGACGAGCAATCATTGACTAACGTGAATAACCCGGTTCGATAATATTTGAATACCATGCTGTCAACTTTATTGCTATGAGATTACGATTGCAAACGTGAATTATTGGAGCTATACCGGGCGTTCCTGCCGTGCTAAGCAAAAAAGACGCATCTCTTATAGTAGTTTTATGCGTCCTTTTCAGTTAGCACTGGAAATTAGCGCCTCTACGATATTAGCCAAATTAGGTATTTTAGCCAGGCCTACCCAAAAGGCCATTCTGCAATCGTATACGATAAGCCATAATTCACGTGACCATATAGTATGGAAATGGTCACGTGACTTTTCGTTCGAATGCGTCATTCTCATACATTTATTAGTTACTTGTAGCTTATCGTATAAGATTGTAGAATGGCATTTGGCCAGGCCGGCTTGGTGTATAACTGGTCATTGTCAGATTTAGGTTATCGTCTTTTCGGTGGACATACCTAAAGTTAAGGAATTCCTCTACTAATTTTGGGATAAAACAATTGACAGTACAACTAGGTTCCCCGGTCTATTGCCCTATGCAATCAAATCGTAACATAGATTTATAAAAGCTGTTAACTTTTGACCATCGAGCGGACAACTTTTGTTTTTCGGACTGACAATGACCCATCTATGCTGCATCACAGCTATGTAGGGATTTGCCACCAAACCCCAAGGACGTATGTGACAAATCCCACAACATGAACACATGAATAGGATCCCCGGGAATGAAACATCACACGTGCCAGACACAGACTTGATAAATGAGCCGTCGGGCAATTCCGGGAGTGGGGGTCGGGACGCGACACTTCCGGGCACTAGGATCAGTGACAAGTATCAACATAATATAGTACATTACGACACAAGTGCGAAAAACATGAAATTCGAAACGAGTGGCGATGTTTTAAAACACGACCGATAGGGAGTATTTAATAATATTATGTCTTAAAACTTTTTTTTTGCCGGCAAGTGTGATGAAAAACATTGTATGCATCACGGTAGGTAAGCGGAATACTAACTCGAGTCATAAAAGCCCTCCGCCTAACAGCGTCGGGCTTCTAACACTCTCGGAACTATAGGTGCAAAACTTTAACAATACTTCAAAATTAACATATGTGAACACGCCAATAAAATACAAATTTAATTGAAAAATCTGTACTTATCCAATTTTATTACCTATCTCGGAATCTTGAGCTTACAATGTTTGGGTATGTGGATACTTTACTTACATGTATTTTGTAGATGTATGTGCTCTTTCATGTCGACTTGAGAAGTTTTGTTATAGTTATGCACACAAAATTCCGATTACCAAAGATGGATTTAGACCAAACGAGCGAGTGCTCATTCTATCCCCCACTCTACGAAATTCGTTGGTTACACAAAACGTGATTCGTACAAATTCGTTGATTTCGTAGAGTGAGGGATAGAATGATCAATCGCTCGTTTGGTCTAAAATCCACCTTAATAATCACGCACTTTTAGAATACAAGATTGTGTTCTACGTTTCACGTACATTTTTAGTTAAAATTATTGATATTTGTTAGTATTAACGTAAAATATATCTGCGAATGTGTTTCACTGACAAACGGTATACGAAGCTGGAGGTCCCGGGTTCGAAAACCTCGGCATTATATGTGTATTTAGTATCACAAATATATGTTCATTGGTCGTGATTGCCTACGTATTGAAGTATCTATTAAGACAAAGAAATACCCTTACTTAGATTCGAACTACACTAAGCTACGGCCGTAAACAAGAGACGCACATAGACAAGGGGAAATGACGTTTTTCGAGTGTGCCGTCCGCCATAGATTACTGGCTGATATATGGCCCGTCCGGCCGCGCGTGCCGGACTCTGCTCACTATTAATCCTGCGTCCGTCTGCAGACAACTGCCTACATGCTACCTTATAACATGTATGTACTGTATATGAGCCACCTGCAATGTGAACTGAAGCCGGCCTTTTCTCAGGGCGTAAACGGACAACTCTCATTCAACTGGTTACGTTTTTTTGGAAGTGGCTCAATGATTTGAGGTTGGTTTTGGTTGTCTTATAGGGAAACGGGTGCTGTATCTGACGACCGAAAATGGTACCAAAAGATGTATTAGCCACTTCAAAAAAACGTGACCAGATGAATGAGATGTCCGTTTACGCTCTGAGTAATGCCCAGCCGTATCATGAGCTGCCGCTACGTTATTTATTGGCCCGAGCGTAAAGTCAACAAAAAATTTAGTCTACCACTTTTTGACCCTATTCAATCCTAATACCATATTAGCTGTTAAAATTACAACGCGGAAGACAAGAAGTAAATACTGGTGACTAGGATGCAAATGATACGGATCTTTGGCCAAGTTACGTTTGCAATTCATACGTCTCCACATTGTGCACAATATTCCGAATAGACAAGTTTCATAGAAATCTCAAAATAACGGGGATACCTAATACTAAATTTGGATATCCCCTTAGGTTAACAGATCCTAAAAATATTACAACTAACTGGTTACAACAGTTAACGGTTAACGATTGCTGATATCTGATCTGAATAAATCTTTCGCTGATCAATTTTTTTGCGACGAACTCAAAACGGCTATAGGAGATCTACCTATTTATATGTGTTAGTAAGTATTATGAATATTATTATAATTAATGGGAAAAATCCAATGTCACCGACGAGACTCAAACTCGCGTACCTACTTTGGTTAAAGCGGTGAGACTTTACAAGCCGCCAGTTCGAGACTAAATCAAATCAAATATATACAAAAATCAAATCAAACCAAATTGTTTATTGCACATAATATTATATACAACATACATATTATAATATGCTCCCCGTAGAGGCACAGCAATGATCAAATGCTCGTGTTATTCCTATTATTTTTTACATTTTTAGTTTAATTTAATTGTATTATTTGCTTGTTTACAAAACAAATGTTTATGCTCACGCGGCTGCTCAATCACGCAAAAGTAAACTTTAAATCCAACTTTTTAAGGTCTTGCGCGCTTTTTAAGAGATACTAACGGTTCATCCTTTACAATTTGAGACTTCCTAAAAAGGCTGTACAAGTTGTCGAATTTCTTATAATATATTCCTTTTGTCTTGAGCACGTTGACCACCTGAATCATCGAACAGCGACCTACTTACTCCCACGTGCGTAAGCGGTATTCTCATGTAAATATTTTTGTGAAATGATTTTATTTATAAAAGGCTTAGTAGTTAACAGCTGTGAAGATTATAGTACCTTTTAGAATTGAGTAACTTATGGGAAGTTACCCGTGATAAGAGTCAGTGACCTTCTCGTATGTCACTGAAGTGTAAAAGGGTAGACAATATCCTTCGTTGGCTTACAAAAGAACTAACTTGGGATAAAAGTAATAGTAAATGAGATATTTACTTATTTTCTAAGAATTTAGACTGGAAAATGTCAATTATCTTGAGTCTTTTGATCAGCTAAAGCGGAAAACATTGTATTTCTTTGATCATGATATTTTCCGGCATAGCTTTAATAAAATCACTCAGGCGACACACATTTTAATCCAAAATTGAATTCTTATTTCTTTAATAAATATTAACCTTTCAAATTTACTTTAGGCAAGGAAGATAAATAAGGCAAACGAAGAGACATTTTGGTAATATTGACTCCGTTTTTTTGTTACCTCAGTTTTCCCATAGTAGGTACCTATCTATATCGTAATCACGATTAACCAATTTTCTCTTTACTTGTGTTAAGGTAATTCCCCTAGGGCCCTTAGTTAACTTTTTAACCGCTACATGGTCCATACCATATGATTGCACTGCAGTCTGACAATAACAAAAAACTCCATGCAACTTCGACGATGACAACAGCCATCGAGACTAGCCCGGTCGATGCACAAATGGCGTTTAAAAGGTTTAGAGTTTTAAAGAGTTTATTCTATGATTTCTATGGTTCAGTAGCTGTGCCATGAGATGCCACTTACGTTATTAACGCGTGTTTACTTTTTTTTTATGTTGGCACAACAAAGTGGCTCCACTCCACCTGATCTTAAGTGAAAAGTAGAGCCCAAATCGCGGCGGCAACGAACAGGAGACAATCAGTAACCTGTTAGTTGCCACCGCCTTGCTGGCCCGCTAGATGCTTCTTCACGTTTCGTTTAAAGGGTCCCAACTTATAGGTATGCGGAAACACATGTACCGGGAAAGAACTTTCTATCCATCCCGCTCGTACTTGCGTATTGGAGCGAGCGAGCCGGATAGAAAGTAAACGCGCGTTAATACCACCGTCGCATCTCATTGTACGGCTACAGACTTCAGGGTGCTTAGACAAGTTGCCAATCGCTAACGCTTAATCGTCAATCGTGAACGAAAGGCAGCAACTGTCTTTGTCGCACTAATATGGAAGAGCGACAGAGAGGGAAAACTACGTTACGCTACTAAGCGCTAGCGATTGGCAACTTGGCTTAGCATCCTGTTATTTCAAAGCGTTTATCGTATGCAAACACTCATACAACCTCTCACCAAGCCATCTCCATTATGTCGTGGAACAGCCCTGGACTAAATTAATTTACGTAATTTACAAAGGGAATTCTCGGAATTACGACTACTCCTAAATTACTGGGAAATGAACCTCCGACCCTAAATACCTATAGCCGAGCTAATACTGGAAGGAGTAAATGTTATGTAAGTACGTGAGTACTTAAGACTTTGTTTAAAGTGGGCTTTTAGGGTTGTCACATAGAAATATCTAATTATAATGTATGTATAGATTCATAGGAAATTGGAAATGTTAACATAATTAACTTAAATAAATTAGGTACACCAGATTCTGTATGTAGCTACTCCTGAAACATTCATATTATTGTTGTATCCTATTTATGATTACAAATACAATGCATAATTTCAATTGGTACTTTTTAATTGGAAGCTTTTTATGTAGGTATATAAGTTCACATTTTTTTTAAACATTACGATACGGGCTCTTTCATAAGGCCTAATTTACAGTTTAATTTCATCTGTACATCCGTCTTTCGTGATTTTTCTGTTTATTAACTAGTAGATAAATACTTAAAGATGTTATATCCACTAGCTGCTTTTACGTGCAAAATACGTTTTATTCCATGTAAAATGGTTACACCTTTAATGTTTGCTAAAGTTTTAACTACAACATTTAAATATTTCTAGGATGGCAGGAAACATCCCGAGGCCAAATTACATAACAAATTACAACTAACATTACACGTGGAAGTCTCTTTTCTGTCTCTCTTACTAGAAAGAGACTTCCGATTGTAAAATTAGTTGTAATTTGTTATGCAATGGGCCCCTGAAGTCAGACAAGGCAGCAACCCTGTCAGTGGAAACATGGCAGCCAAATGAGCTCTATAAATGAAGACACGCAACCCCAAACAATACAATTACAGGAAGACAAATTAATATCCCTTTAACAAGACAATTCAAATGGGCCAGTTCTGCAGAAACCGCAAACGGAGGCTTGACTCGTTTCAGTAATAGCTCGGGACACGGCGGCCGATATTGTAGTCACCCGGGTGGTTACCATGACGTAATAATGCGATTCAGTTTAGGTTCAGGGAATGGGACATAGATATACGACTCGTATAGCCTTGTCGGCGTTTTCAGCGATGTGGTGACGGCAGCAAGAATACATTTGTCACCACCTCAACACTTCCCGCGGGTGTCGTAAGAGTCGACTAAGGGATTGAAGTGTCACTGACCATTACTTTATTTGATTGATGATGGGCTGCAGCGTCTTCAATCATCATAGTGGACACATTACTGCGATCGCCAATCCGCTTGCTCAGCGTGGCGATTATGGGCATTTACCTCCTAATGCGTCTATACTATACGCATAGTTAATAGGAGAGGCCTACGTCCAGTAGTGGACTGAGATAGGCTGATAATGTGATAGCCTTGTCCCTTTCTCTCGACCTCAATTGAATTGCATTAGTACGTCATGGTAACCTCCCGGCACTTATATCGGAGCGGCCGTGCTCACTAATATCTCAACAGAATGCTTAGCCAAGTTGCCAATCGCTAACGCCTAGTAGCCAGTTAGCTGCCTTTCGTTTACGATTGACGATTGGCAACTTGGCTAAGCATTCTGGTATCATAAATACCTTTCTTAGTTAAACACCTACAATTAAGGTTTTTCGGGGCGTGGACGCAAAATGGGCCATTACTTACCAGCACTGGAAAACAATTAGGTCGACTGAGCGCTACTGACTAAAATGCTTACTGCCGTCGAAGGACAGAAGTTTTTATGGAAACTTAACTTTAACTATATTTTAATGAGCTTTGAAGTTAATAAAATCAAGGCTATAAGTATAATTAAACGGTTAAACTCACGTGTATTTAGTCACAACAACACAAAATTTATGCAATTTTGTATAATTGTTCGCTTGTAAAGTTTTCTGGGATAGACAGCAAGCTATAGGCTCGTGAATCGTGAATTTAACCGTTAAATTATTTATAGTAAAAATCAAAGCTGCCGCAAATGTTCATAATAGGTCAAAATCGATGTTATTTCAAGGAATTAATACTATAAACAAATAGGTCAGTTTAATATTTCACTGAAAAGGGATGTTTATTTTTCACTCAAGAATAAACATACCACTTTGTCGATTTACGTACACAAGGGCGGAATTCACTTTTATTTTTTAAATCTTTATAAGATTTAAAAGTTTAATAGCCGCTTTTACTAAAACGCTCACATATCAAATTGATAACGAGATACAAGAATAGCTGCAGATCTATCCAAGATACCATTTTGCGACTGTACAGGTGCGATAAGCCTTAAGTCATGTAACCATAATAACGTAAGGAGTTGTTCACGTGACTTTTCAGATACATTTATTACTTATCGCTTATCGTATACGATTGCAGAATGGCATCATGGCTAGGCCTGCTGATGTCGGTTTAATGGACGTTTATAAATAAACCCCCTTATTCATAAACGTTTGTTAACTTAACAAGCCGCTAATAATTGTTTGTCCCTTTCGGTCTTAACAATGCGTCCATAAGAGCAAAAGGGACAAACAATTATTAGCGGCTTGTTAAGTTAGCAGACGTTTATGAATAAGGGGGAAAGGGTATAAGGACATTTCATAAAGTTAACGTAATAATCACCAAATATCATAAACATAAAAATCAACTTCAACTGATATTTCCAAGATTACATCATTAAGATCCGACAAAATATCCGGATTATACAAATTCGAAAAAGAAAAATCGATACACGATATGGAGTAAAAAGTCGAATTGAGAACCTACTCCTTTTTGAAGTCGGTAAAAGAGGGAAAACGTTAAACGCTTGCAGTTTGGCAGTTTATCAAAAACTCGAATCCTTTAGTCGAATTGGTTAATCTTCTCCCACGAAACTTTTCCCATTCGCACTTTTAAAGAAAGATCGCGGGTAATCGGTGTCTTGTGCTAACCGCGTTTCGTCGCTTCTCAACCTTGGACCTATAGTTGGGTGAATCAATTTTTTTCTGTCTGTTATTACCAGTGATCGGTTGTTTGGGTTCCCCCTAGCGGGTAATAGCGTATAAAAAAATTACGGGTGTGACTATAAAATTTCATTTAACACTATTGTATTATACACACAAAAGCATACTTTATGAAACAGAAATATGGCAATATGATTAAAGTTTATTTTTCAAGTTGCTATAGGAGACCCGCCGGGAGAAACCGATCACTGGTTATTACCATGGTTACGGTCGCCTGAGTCACGATGGTTTTATGCATAATTATGATACTTAAACTATGCAAACATGCATTTTTCTGGTGTTAATAAACCATTTCCTTGATGGGCCATCTACAAACATCGACTATATTAGACTACTTGCATGTTTGCATAAATTAAGTAGCTTAATTTTATTATGACTCGGGCGACTGTAACCATGGCAATAACAGACAGAAAAAAGTTGATTTACCCAGTTGCCGATTTTCTAAGTATGAACAGTTGACAGTTTTAAAATGAGCCTTATATATATGACGTTAAGTCAATCCAGTCAAAAAATGGTGATTCTTTACCTCATTTTAATAAGGATTAATCTATAACTGTGAAAAGTTTATTCCTATGTATTCATGGAAATGTCACGTTTGATTATTACGGAAGCTTTTCAACCGACTTCATACATATAAAGGAGGAGTTTTTCAATTCGACTATACACTAACGACTATACACAAAAATTAACTAATGATACAAGATAAATCCATTTTTTTTTCTTTATAATCTACAAAAACGCCATATCCTTAATTCAAAAATTCGCGGTCAGAGGGCACTTGTGTCGGTTTGATCCGGAGCTATATTCACACGCCACCAATCTACAACAGTGCCATAACAGAGCTTGCCTATTCATAAACGTTTGTTAACTTAGCAAGCCGCTAATAATTGTTTGTCCCTTTTGCTCTTATAGACACATTGTTAAGACCGAAAGGGACAAACAATTATTAGCGGTTTGTTAAGTTAACAAACGTTTATGAATAAACTAGCGACCCGCCCCGGCTGCGCACGGGTACTATACCTACACTTTTATGTAACCTTACTCTTGAATTACTCTACCTATGAAAAAAATCTCATCAAAATCCGTTGCGAAGTTTTAAAGATTTAAGCGTACAAAGGGACAGAGGGACAGAAAAAATGACTTTATTTTATACTATGTAGTGATGGGTATTTGCAGGGTAAACAAACCCAGTTTGAAGTTATACTTAGTTTGGTTGAGCAATTACTGCGGGTCAAATGTGTGCATTTATACAAGAAATCCCACAGTTGTTCCCATGCTAGCCGCGCCACAGAACACCGCTCAGATAAGTCACTTCGACCGCAACTAAATAAATAAATATCTTGGAACATTTTACACAAATCGACCTAGTCCTAAGCTTCGTATCCACTAGCGGCAGCCTCGGGTTGAGCGGCCTCGACTTAAAGCAAATAGCCTCAGTTTGAGGCTGCTCGCTCTGAGGCAACAGCTACGGATCAGCTCGAGGCGTGTCGCCTCAGCTTGATCCTTAAGGTGCGTGCAGACCAAAAGAGCATTCGCTGTTCTATTCCCCTACTCTACGAATTCGATCGTTACACGAAACGTGATTCGTTGATTTCGTGGAGTGGGAGATAGAACAGCGAATGCTCTTTTGGTCTGCATGCACCTGTAGCTGTTGCCTTACGAGCGACCGTCTCCACTAAACACACGGCTCAGACTGAGGCGCCTTTGGCCACGGCACAGAGACCGACAAAATATGGCTCGGCTCGCGGCGACGAATTTGCCTCGCGTCGCGGCGTGCCTCAGGTTGAGGCAGCGTCTCCACTTGCGCAGCCTCGGAATGAGGCAGCCTCTAGTGGATACGCGGCTATACGGTAACGCAACGCACGGTAACGCAAGGCTTGTGATGTGGGTACCAGGCAACGATATATACAATAAATAGACATATAGATACTTAAATAATGTTTTACACAGTCACAACCAAGGAGAAATATTTGTGATAAATCCCCCACACCTCTGCTTTGCCTTAAGGTTGACTGGTAGAGAATGCCCTTCGCATTAAGTTCGCCTTTTGTACGTTAAGTTAACTATTTTCTTTTGTGCAATAAAGTTTAAATAAATAAATAAAAACACAAATAATGCAGTCGCCGGGATTCGAACCCGGAACCTCCAGCTTCGTAGGCAGGATCACTACCAACTAGGCTACGTAAGCTGACAAACTGGGGCCTATATCAATAATAATACCTACCACCAATAGACTAGCGGCCCATGCTGAAAAAAATATGGGTCATTTGAACCACCAGGTGACCTATCTAGTCTACAAGTCTAAGTACCAGTACCTATAATCTGTTTGGGTTGGTGTTTAAAAAAGGTAAACAATGTTGCAGTATCTTTTTATTGAAAAATGCATATAAAAATCCAAACTACGTACTTAATGAATCAAAAACAATGTAAATCACTGTATTTCCTAGTTATATCACTACATAGTATAACATAAAGTCACTTTTTCTGTCCCTAAGTATGTCTCTTTGTACGCTTAAATCTTTAAAACTACGCAACGGATTTTGATGAGATTTTTTTTTAATAGGTAGAGTAATTCAAGAGAAAGGTTTTTATGTAGGTATTTATAGTACCCGTGCGAAGCCGGGGCGGGTCGCTAGTTATGTATATTTGCTAAAACTTATTTTCTACTCGTAGTTTTCAATAAAAAGATACTGCAAGATTGTTTACCTTTTTTTAAACACCAAACCAAACAGAGTATAATACCAAGTGAACCATCTTCCAAACCCTACTCTACTCAGCTGTTACTTTATACTGTGAGAACGTATACTCGTGGTATAACTATGTACACATTTTTCACCTTATACCAATGACATAAGGTACACGTGTGTATACATATATATGCTGCTAACTGTATAGAAACAAGAGCAGCAATAACCGGTTGCGCAACGCGGGATTGATTGAGTAATTACGGTTTTACGGTTCACATCGGTTTTTCAATACCGATTCGAACCAATTTGAGGCTAATTTTCTTTCATTTGGCTCGCGTTCGCAAATGGATGTCCGGTTTGGATTTCAATTGGATTTGTTTAATTTAATGAGATTATTGTTGGATTCCTGGGATTTACGAGCTAGCTTGTAATTCTGAAATTCTACACCCACATTAAAAGCTTTAAAATGTTATTTAACATTAACTTTCTTTTTGACATCATAGTATTTTTATTATTGCTTTCGTTACACCATTTATACAACAGAATAACAGATATGACACGCAATGTTGGCACACCATAACACGGATTGTGAAGTACAAATATATTTTTTATGTAATGTAATTACAGGGTTCGGATATCTCGTAGCACAGTAAGACGTCAGAGAACCATGGAGTCGATTTTAACATAAAAGTCAAGTCATACTCATACTCACATACTCATTCCAAAAGTTGATTATAGACGAAATAAAAATAATTTTTCACCTCAGCAGCTCGAAAAGACTTCTTTTGATTCGCGAAATCAGTGAGCAAAGTGCTCACTGAGTGAATGTTGTTTTCCATGACGTTTAGACTTCAACTTTTTCTTTTGTTTCTTTCACTTGTTAGTAAAAAGACAGAGATGAAAAATGTTACGTTATAAAATGTCATAATATGCATTTTTTTTTCGTTCATGGCATCCTAGCGTATTCAGCCAGTTGTATTAGACGACGCGTTTTATCGGACCCGATTCCTTGTATCCGAACGGCATATGGCCCCTACCACCAAGCATACATAACATTGGCGTCCGTCATTCCACCTCTCTATCGCTCTTATATATAAGTGTGACAGAGAGAAAGACAGCCGTTTTAAAACGGACGGATATCGTGGTACTAGGCGAGTCAGAATTGCGTTCAGAAATTCGACACGAGTTCATTTCTAAATAATTATAACTGTTTTATAAAATTTTATGAGATTTCATTTTTTTAGTAGTTATAATTATGTACTTTCTGTTACAAACATAATGGTAAAACAAAAACAAAAAATAACGGGATGGCACGTATAAATGTTTAATAACATATTTTTCATCAAAATGTTAACCTAAGAGATAAGAATGGTACCTCAACACTGGTATGTACCAATAATGATATGTACTAAAACTAATTTTGATTAAATAAATGATTTAATATTATTATTATTTCCTTTTCTCCCTGCTGAAGTTATTTTATTTCCTTTTCTCCATGCTGAGGTGAAAAGTTGTATGTACAACTTGAGAGCAAAGTTATTTGAATCTCGTGTCTTTCGAGTCTCTCGCTACGCTCAAGACTCAAAACTGACACTCGCATCAAATACGTACTTTGCTCTCATGTTGTACAAATAACTATAGAATTTAATTCAACTATATTTTAAATGAAAAAAAGACCTGCCTCACTATGTTGTATTGAAACAAAAAAAACACGCAAACAAAAAATATTATTAACTAAGCTTCTAGTTTGTAATATCCATAGAACACGTAGATAAAATGAAATTAAAAGCATTTTTGACTAATTAAATACATGAGGATGAGTACGAGTAATAAGTTGACTTTTATGTTAAAATCGACTCCGTGGTTCTCTAACCGTACCGTGCTACGAGATATCCTGGTAATTAGTACCAATAGTACCTATCCAGTAAATCTCTTTAATTTACAAGTAACATTCAGTGTGCGTTATCATAATCTGGCGCCGTGAATTTATCGCAAACAAGCTGTCTATCCATCCCACTCATACTCGCGTATTGGTGTGAGCGAGTGGGATTAAAAGTCCTCGTTAAGCTCACGGGGGCAGCTCTAAGTACACAGATTGAACCCGGGATTTTTTAAGGCTTGTATTTATCCTTATCGTAAAGCCCATCCCAACCAACCAGCATAAACAACAAACGTAAATACAAAACAAAATAAGGTTGTTTTATTATAGTGTGTTGCGTCACGGTGCGTCCATGTGGGTGTACAGGGGATTTTCGGCTCGGCCACGACATTGGTTTAAGGCGACCAGCGGCGAGCGAATCCATGAGTTGGAGCGGGATGCCGATATGGGTACTCCCTCTCGCACATATGGTTTTCCGCTAAGCCGGTCGCCTTAGACCAATGTCGTGGCCGCGGCATAACGATTTTTATCAATATCACGGACGTGATCCAAATGTAAGTACTTACAAACTTTTAGACAAAATCTCAAAACGAAGGTATCATTAATTAGTAGGGGAACTATGGGTGCAACACTTTAACAAAACTTTAAAATTGACATATGGGAACACTTTATTATTATTATTATTTGTTATTCAGGCAGTTGAGACAACTGATCGTGCCTGTATCCAATGCCTCTTGGTTCGATATTGTTTCAAGATATATTTTTGGACAGGTATCCAATCTGTTTTTTTGGTTGATACTGAGAGCCGAAACTATATCCTCCTGGAATTTGTTCCAAGTATTGATCACTCTGTTACTCAAGAAGTGTCTATGGGTGTTGCTGTATGACCTGCGAGCGGGCAATTTTAGCCAAGAAAAATACGAATATAATTGAAAAATCTGTATCCAATTTGATTCCCTATCTCGGGATCTTAAACTTACAATGTGTGGGTGTATAGATAAATATGTATATTTTATGGATGTATGTGCTGTGTCAAGTCCACTTAACAAGTTTTGCACCCATAGTTCCGACCCCTAGGTACTCATTAGAATGACAGAAAATCCCTCGAATTTTTTCGGGTTTCGAAGTGCGCGGTAGGGCCGCGGTATGGTTAGTTGGTTATGGAGTGCCAGCCTGTGTACCTGAAACAAATTAAATAATTGATTAACCAGATTGTAAACGCGATAGCACCATAATTAATTAACGAAGCTCTACTTCAAATTTCAAAGCTTTAAGCGCGGCCTTGACAAAATTTACTAATTGCGTGGTTACCGTTATCTGCTCGTTATACTGGGTAAAAGCTTTGATTAATTAATAAAGACTAAAAATATAATATTACGAGGACTATAATACAAAAGACCTAGATCACAAAAAACGTTGCTTCCAAAATATATATAGGTATATATAAAATTTTCACTCCGGTTGTAGGCCACACACTGTATATGTATAAATAAACTATGTTAAAAAATATTATGATTGCAGAAACCATCAGCCCATCGCAAACTAGACAAAAGTCCTATACATAACCTATTGCTTAACTTGCCCCTTATATTACGAATTTTAACCTTTGTTCGTCAATGCAATAAATAAACCGTATCCACGACGAAGCCCCACATTATATCCAATAAGTTACGTGGTACTCGCACAGGCACGCTTACGTAACTGTTACACTATCGAGAAAAAGTATAATTATCTGCACACTGAGAATAAAATAAAGGTACAATACAACTATACCGACAGGCGATTCACACGCCGCCAGCAGATGTAACAATTAATATAAAATGTGGGGCACTTTTATGAATTCTCCAATGCTTCGCTACTATTTGAGAAAGTATTAATAGGAAATGGGAGCTGTAAGCTTTTAGGAAAATAGGTATTTGAAAAAACTATTGCTGTTGCTTTGATCGGCCTAGAGCTCCGATTAGAGCTTCCAATACCGGTATTTTATGTATGGGCAATACCGTTTATTGTTCATACAAAAAATATCGGTATCGGAAGCCCTAGTTCTGATACAGCTTAGTGACCTCCGTAAAATTTGTGAAAACTGGGGTTCATTTCATAGTCCCCTGTTTAGACTACCAAGAATAGACCAATAATACAATTTATTTCTTAAATAATTTGGGAAAGGTTATGTTCATGTCGGTAAGTTTTCCCTTTTTGACAATATTTGTTTAATTAATGTGTCAGAGACAAAACCTTGAAATTTACGAAATTCGAAGTTAGGGCGAACTTTTAACTTGTCAGGTAAGAAATATTTGATTTGATTTGTAAACATCAATTTGATATGTCAGAAGTCATGTTTTCCAAGCAAGATACAAATAAACGTATGCAAATGAATGCACCCGCGATTGTGATTGGTTGATGATCGCAAGGTCTGCAGGTATACGAGTGCATGGATGTAAGAGGATGACGTAGGAGAGAACCGTTAGGTGATCTCATGTTGAGTCACGTCTAAAAAATTTTAAAAGCTGATAATATATTTAGACAGTTAAAGGGAAGGTAATGTTTAAATCACATTTTCTCAAACATGCAATGAAATATTGTTGCTATGTTCCTTATAATAGACTGCGAAGTATGACGTTTCAGGTGCGACTAGGACAAGAGATTGTTAATGGAATTTAATACAAATCTTGAAGGCCTAGACCGGCAAAGTGCTTTTTTTAAATTCTATTCCACATAAATTTGTGGCAGAGGCATCATGAAATTTTGCCAAAAAAACTTTGATGTTTTTGTTTATACTATTGCTTTTTAAGCGCGTAATTTACTCGCATATATCATGTAGCGAGAGTTATGGAAAAGTAAAATTCCCAAGCGAGTTTTAGATTTGTTTTGTTTGCAAGTGTGATGAAAACATTGGGTGCCCCACCTCGAAAAACTATTTCCTACAGAAACTACTAATGTAGTATCAGTATATAAACTAAGTAATACCTACTTATCAAAGTTAACAATTAGACACGGAAAATAGAAAATGAACTTTTAAAACAAATTGAAAAAAAAAATACGTGGAGGCTATTTAACCTTTAAAAATGTGTGTTATTTGTTAGAAATGTACGTCCCTACTCGTTTTGGATCACCTAATGAACTGATTTTTTCATGGTTTGGACAAATTACTCCCCTACCTACTATAACATTTTTCGCAAAACAAAAATATCAGATTTCCCTTAATTTTGTAAAATTATCTGTTTAAGTTTGTGTCGATTTGTGTAAGATGTCCCAAGAAGATATATTATACGAATTAAATGTCTAAGCGCCCTTATAGCAAGCGACAAAGCAGGACGCTTTTACTAAACCTCTCACATTTCGTACACGCTGTTTAACTTTTTGCCTTCGCAAAAGGATCGGAATTATATTTGGCGTCAACATTGCGAATTTAATGTTGTTGACCGACTCATTGTTTGAAGAGACGCTGTTTTAATACATTACCGAATTAATGCGAATGAGGCAAAGGTAAATACCGTTCGTTTTTACTGCATGTCAGGAACAAAAGGACTCAAGGACGAGTATTTGCGTCGAATTTTACAGTAAACCGTACACCTTACAGTAGACAGAGCATTTTACAATAGAAGTGTATCTATACATGCTTTCAAAATATTAATTTGATCTAATTTAGCTTAAAATCCTTTGAACTTTGTACAACAAAATATTGACCCAAAAAGTTCTTCCCACATTGTCTCGTTTTTATAAAATTTTATTGCAAAAAACATTTTCATACAAAAAAATGGGACACAAATTAGGTTTGGGGCGTGAGACTGAGTGAAATGATTGTGAGTAAAATGAGCCCTAAAAGTAAATATTTTCATTAATCTTGCCCGTCACAATTATCTCGAAGTTTCGTTGATAAAGTAATAAGCGCCAGACGTTAACCGTTTTTCTTACAAAAACAAGCTTTGCTGTACGACGTTTAGATATTGGCAGTGCCAACACGTTGCGATATTGTGAAATAAAATAAACCTTGACTCATGGATATAAGACCGTTTTTGTAGGGTTGAAAAAACTCATTATAACGGAGTGGTGTAGATGTAGATATTACTGAGTGTGCTCCTGTTGATGAATATGATCGATCACATGTTACATGGCTTGCGCAATATCGCCTTGATTGCATTCTCAGGTCTTAAAATATTACTTTGTAATATTAATATCTTTTTACAGAAAAGTCATACTATAGCAATTTCACCTCATGGGATAGGTTAGGTATAGGGTTGCCAGACGTACTGTAATATAAAGTATTGTACTGATTTATCATAGGTACGCATAAAGTGCGCTAAAATACTTTATCATGAATTTAATTTGCCGTGTAGTGACGGCAGTAAGAATCAGAACTTCGATACGAACTTACGAACAAATGACAGATGCGAACTTGTTTTGGCTGATATATTAACAAAAGGTTCTAGGTATATACACGGGATCCTAAACTTTTAAGAAAAGAAACTACAACTTAATTTTTTTGTATTTTGTGAGAGTCAAGTTGTTATTAATTATTAAGCTTCAAAACATTCGCATGCCGATTTGTCAAGCAAGTCAAATGGCTAAAATACCTAATCATATTTAATCCAACATTTATTAAGCGCCGATTACACCTTCCTGAATCAGTCACTAACGACAGAGATACTATAAATACTATAATATGCTAGACACGATTAAAAATATCTCCATACGCCTCGTACATACTGCGTCGTCCTTGTCGTCAGTCACTGATTTAGGAAGGTGTAATAGGCGCAGTAATAATAAGGTATTGAGCATTATTGTGTAACTAGCCAGTAACCAGCCACTGTTACCAATACCTGCTGTTGTTGTCATGCCTGTTGATGGAACGAAGATGACGTCTCGAATACACCTAACCTAACCTTACCTTATAGGAAAGGTGCTAAATTAAATACACAATTACCACTCAAGGTAAACTGGGAACCCACGCATGCAAAAAGTTATCTTAGTTCATAGGTAAATAAGATTGAATTGTCAACGAAAAGTTGTTGTTTTGCGCGAAACATTTGGCAATTCCCCGTTCGACATTCTGCACATTTGACGTTTTATTTTGCTCGCGTATCCGATTTCAAGTCGGTGCTCTTTTTCGCTTATGTCGTAAAACTTGCAAAATAAAGCTGTTTGATTTATTTGCTGTACCTTCATTTCTATTCACGTTAATTTATTAAAATCCTTTTCGGTTACTATAGCTTAGCTATCCAACGTGGCAAGCAAAGTTGCACCGGAAACGTTAAGTAGCGGGTATTGAATTAACTACGGGTATTTTTATCAATTTGTAAATTAAATATAATGTATCATCACTACATAGTATAAAATAAAGTCACTTTTTCTGTCCCTATGTCCCTTTGTACGCTTAAATCTTTAAAACTACGCAAACGATTTTGATGAGGCCTCTTTATGTAGGTATAGTACCCGTCCGTCCGCAGCCGAGGCGGGTCGCTAGTATGTATACAGGGCGTCCCAAAGTTATGGGGACATGAAGGGGAAGTACCTTAAATATCGTAGATAGTGTATTTTGCTGAAAGAAGACTTAATGTTATTTTTAAAA
The DNA here is from genome assembly GCA_025490895.1 of Thaumatotibia leucotreta. Taxonomy (NCBI): domain Eukaryota; kingdom Metazoa; phylum Arthropoda; class Insecta; order Lepidoptera; family Tortricidae; genus Thaumatotibia; species Thaumatotibia leucotreta. The sequence continues at coordinate 90,952 of JALPQI010002514.1, forward strand.
TTTAGTAATTGTGCAATCAAAGTTTTTAAAAAAATTACATTCTTCACCCGGAAATCGAAAACCAACTACTTTTTTTTTCGAATTTTGAACCAAACTTGTTTGTTTATTCTTTTAGTTTTAGATACTATGTTTCTTAAGAAAAAATGTTATTTTTTATCCATTCTTTCGAATGATATCATAAAATTACGAAAAAAAAATTTTTTCGTATTAAAGTAGGTTCGATGCCTAGAATTTTTTTTTTGGATTTTTTTAATGCAGTATTATTTAATTTTCAAAATAAAATAAAGTCTTCTTTCAGCAAAATATCCTATCTACGATATTTGAGGTACATACTTCCCCTTCATGTCCCATAACTTTGGGACGCCCTGAATAAATTGTACAGTTTTGAAAATAAAGACCGATTGAAAAAAAACATTGTTTACTTAAATAGTATTATTATATTTTTTTAAGTTTAAT